>JAZEWT010000024.1:2923251-2937935 GCA_036362905.1 Mordacia mordax | reverse complement strand
GAAACGCACGGGCGGGCGCGTGATGCACTCCATGCGTGCGACGCGTGCACGCACGCACGCACGCACACGCGCGCACATTCAGTCCATGCCGCACGCACGCACGTGCGCAGAGTCACGCGCAACCACGACGATTCGGAAGGCAACGCATGCACACAACATTTCCGGCGTTCGCAGTCATGCACGCAGAGGTGGGCGCGCGGGATTGCGTGCAGTCAGGCGCACGGATTATTACGGTGCGCACGGGGATGCGCGGGCAAGGGACGTCAACGCACGAGCATGCGTGCACATGTACGTATGGAGGCGCGTGACATTGCACACGAGGGGACACGTGCATGGGTGCGTGCATGGGTGCGTGCAACGCGAACATTGTTATGTAAGGGAGCAAGGGTGCACGGACCGATATTTGCACGCACGCACAGGCACATACAAGCGCACGCGCATGCACCCAGACGTGCACAATGCACGCAGGTATGGGGGAGGCACCCACAAAGACACGCACGCACAGAGGGGGGTGCGATCAGGAACAGAGGGAGGCAAAAGAGAGAAAGTGAACAGAGCAGAGTTAGAGTGAATTCGCAGCAAGTATTTTATCGTCGCGTTAATGATGTCTGAAGGTAACTGAGAGAGTAAAGTCGGAAAATGAAAAAAAACTGCACGGAAAACACGCACACGGGCAGTAAGGAATGCAATTTGGGTATTATCAAACTCTACCGAGTTTGTTACGCATGCAATGCAAATTAAATAAGATATGGACAGGTAACGGTATTGTGTGCGTTGCCAAAATATATAGCTCATTCTCAAACCGCAATGTTTGACATTAAGTCTATTAACAGTGTGTGCGTACGCATGCGTGCGTGTGTTTGTGTATGCAAGCTCCACGGAGCCTGCAGGCTGTAGCGTTACATAGTGACCTGTGCCAGTGGACATTGAGCATCGAGTTGAGGTCCAAACGAGTTTTCATGGAGTCAGCATCTCCATTCCAATAACTTCTTATATTAATTTATGCAGCTAATTAACAAGGTGCTGACGTAAGAAGCAATCTCATCCCACAGCGTGATAGGATTGTAGCTTATATTCCAAAAATGAAACAATTCCCATCAGTGTAACTGTCATTAATCACATACTCTCCCAGTCTCATTTGTACAGAGATAATGAATCTCAATAAGCTCTGACCTAGTTAAATAAAGAAAATCATTGGAGCAGCCTTACAGACCCCTCTGGCTTCACACTTTAACTAAATATAAAAACTACCAGCATGATTAAAGTTTTTTCCAGAAACAATTTTTATCATTCTTGGGGTGAAAAAAGTCAAATTGTTGGAAAATATCAGTAATGCTGGCAGTGTACCACTAGTACGTCAATTCGGCTATTATTTTAGAAATTAGTTGATTGTATCACAGTCAGGGAGAGCGAATGATAAAACCCATTAACCCTACTATATAGTTTAGTGGAAAATACTTTACGGTTATTAACATGGCCCAGCAATTGAAAAATATAATTCTCTAAAGTGTGCAACAATAGATGTTCTGGGTTGGCAACAGAAATAAACACACTTCCTTTAAAGTTAAAACCAAACGTGTTTCTTCCTCCTCCTCAAAAAAAACAACGGCTGCCCTGAACCAGTGGTGGAAATTCCACATTCCTAAAGTAATGTGGGGAGCAGTTTATCCCCAGGACAATAACCTTCAATTGCTCAGAACCAAAAAAACCCACATTCATTGATTAGCCAACAACATAGTATATAGGAAGCAGTGTCTGGTTGGTTGGCATCGGCTAACCGTTTGGCTGACTCCCTCCCCCCCACCCCGTGCGTGCCGCGCACTCCATCATCGTTATTCTTATTGCTATCAACCAAGTTGGCCCTCGCAGGACGTTTGAACTGTGGTGAGTGCGGTGATGTGTGACGCCCTCGCCGCGATTACGAGAGTGCGCCAGGGCTTACTGTTGTTAAGCATGTACTCGATATAAAACATCGTGCCGACGCGGAACGCAGCCGGCATCCAGCTCACATTAGCAACCTCCTCTCCGGCCACCGACACAATCTTTGCTGCTGGTGGCAAGGCACACGCGAGCAGGTAACACAGACACAACAACTGATATTCGCCACTACGCACGGTGGCGTCACCACGGCGCCGATGCCAGTCCATATGTGTGTACGACAGCATTAAAGAAATGTTGTTTTGTGTTACTGGTTGTAAACGCTATTGGCGAGCAACTATCAATGCCAGCACGGTGCCTGCTGAGAGAGTGTGGCAAATGCCATGCCCACAGGCGTTTGTTTTACGCACCATAGCAGGAACTGAATTAAGGCTTGAATAGACCGAGGGAATGTCTGCAACCGGTTTAGATACCACGTGGAATTGAGTTTGTGCATGGCTGGGAATCGGATATGGGTCGGTGGAGAGAAACGTTGATGAAAGCTGCTTGATTTTGTCTGTCCAGTGCTGATTGCATACACGGTGCACCAAGCAATTAAAGGCTGCAGAGAATCAGCAATTCGAGTCTCCATTGATGTTAAACGATAACGTAAAGCGCTGTTCGCGAGCATCAACTAATACACAACTACAAAGATCCCCCGTGCAGCCTATAACAGTGTGTTGGGGAAAGTGCTGTTAGTGAGCGCCTATTAAGACCAGCACAGCCTATGAGAGGGCTGCATAGACAACGCTAGGCCCGGCTGCCGTCGTTGCTGAGTTGACCTTAGGCGAGGCCCAGGACTCGTTCAGATGATCATCACTGATGTAACTCACACGGGTCATCGGATATCTCGTGCAGCGAGTGAACCTCCACACTACCGCCCCGTACTGCCAATACACAGAGACAAAGATCCCCCAGAGTCTTAACAGACTGGAGGGTCAAGTGCCACTAGCACGACACGCTCGGCCGCCTTTGTCTCCCTAGTGGCAATGTTTACACACTGCACTAGGTTCTCACTTGAGGCTGAGTGGACCGGTTCAGAAAATCGTCACCGGTGTCCGCCGTGAGCGGGATCCGAACTCGGGTCGCCCGGTTTGTAGCCCAGCGCTTACTAACCAACAACTGCGTAGGCAGTGCGGTTGCGCCACGTGGCTCCGGGATGAGTTTGGAACACTATGACGTCAGTCACAATGCTACCTGGCACGTGGTGCAACCTCTGAGCGAACGCGTGGTAGAGTGACGCCCGGCCCGTGTGTTCACCACAGGCTGATCGGAATGTGCAACTGCGCGCAAACATAACCAGCTGGGTGTAACAACATCATGAAGCCAAAGGCAAAATCAATCCAGTGATCGATTGGAGGGAAATGATCTGCTCGTTGGTGGCTGAGTAGCCTCGTGTTTTATCACGGTCATCACTTATCCAATTTCCATGGAGTCAATCATTGAATATCCCCCAGATGAAGATGATAACACTATTTACTGTCAATTTGACATTCCGCATGGAGCGATCATAATTGTGACAGTCGGCGAGTTGTTTGTATCGTCACAGCACGCAGGTCGATTGGAATACTCCCAAAGCTCAATCTCTGCATGATCCACCAACCCTGCAACACCTGGCCATCAATATCGATTTAGCGACACAATCAACAGGTCAGTTGTGGGAATTCCAAATTCCTATGGCGGGGGCCACATATTCCACACGTGAGAGTTATCGACATACACGCTTTACGCGGCAGTGCTTACAAGCAGCAATACAGCAAGCAGATGTGTGGCAGGCCGTGATGAGAGCAGTTCTGATCATAGGATGACCACTTTTGACTTCCCACAAAGTGGTACTCATTTTATATTCCCCCACAGGGATGAAAGCACTGAGTCGTTCATCATCCAGGCTTTAGAACGCGACGTTATAATTGTGAGCCGAACGCTTTTTAAACGCGGCGAGAGCAGACAGCGCATTGAATTCTTCATGCACAGCTTCGTGGCACCAGTGATGGACTGGCGTCCCATCGTGGGTATATCCCTGCTTTGCGCCCTGCGTCTGCCGGGATAGGATCTGGCTCACCGCAACCCTGTACAGGATTTGGCGGTTTCTGACAATGAGACGGGATGAGCTTCGTGGCACTTTCACCAAAGCCATGCTGTTATGCAAGGCTGTTGCTCCTGCCGTTGCTGCTGCAAGGCTGCCATGAGAAGACAGGGCATCGCACAGCGCTATGAAACCGCCCGGTGGCGGGTGAACGCAACTCGGGTTCGTGTAGCCAATGACAAGTTGGAGAATTTCACTTGGCTCTGATGAAAGCGCTGATGGGAGTTTCACGCCACAGGGTGGTCCACATGTATTGTGACCCCCTATTTAAATGACTCCTAACACATTTTGTTTATGCCATCAATTGTTATCCATAATTAAAAATCATTAAGCAGACGCCCTTATCCACGGGGGACCTTAATCATCACGGAGGGGTAGAGAAGAAACAACAGAGAGGCGGGGGGGAAGGCGGCCATGCAGTCGGCCAGTGCCAACACCTGCCAGACACTGCGTTCTATATATCGTTATCGGCCAATTAATTAATGAGGTTTTTTTTTGCTGTAGTAGAAAACCGGAGAGCCTGGAGAAAACCCGCACCCGCCCTAGGCGGAAATCGAACTGCCTTGGGCAGGACATTCTTTTTGTTAGGAGTGATGTTACCACTGCGCCAGCCTGCATTGTATGGTCAGACAAGAGGTTTTACCTCCAGACCATATTACTATTCTCAGAACAGAGGTTTGACCTCCATCCATGCAGGTATGCTATGAGCCAATATTACTCGTGCACGAATGAATGACTCTTAACCATCACATTTTCAATCTCATGTCACGTTATGATTATTCATTAATTTCACCGCTGTGCACAAACTACGCGCATGGCAACTCACTCGGTTGGGCTTGCGATCGAGCGAGGTGCTTGTGCACCTCGCGTTGGCAAGCGGCTCCCAGACCGGGACACTGGATAGAGTCTCGAGACCCCTCGATGGGGAAATCGTCTCTGTGTCGAGATTAGCTTTGTAGCGGTGACAATCACCCCTGTTGGTGGCCCAGCGGCGACGGTGGAAATTGCAAAATCTTATCGAAGATATTGAATGAATGACACTGCAGTCCGCGCGGCTGCTTGTAACATATTCAAGCGCGTAAGCCCATCGAGAAGGCGCGATGTTTTACGGAGGAGAAATTGCCTGCAGTACCGTATGGGATAAACACTGCTCGCTCACTGCAAAGTGGTGCCCATTTAATTACCCCAGGAAAGATGATGGGCTGTCAGCTACCAACTGCAGAATGACCTCGCGACGTTCTGCTGTGTGTGTGTTGGGACTCCCGCTCACGGCAGACACTCCGTGACGATTTTCCAAACCGGCCGTGGACCTCCCCCTACGTTCGCTCAGCCTGAAAGTGAGTCCCTGGCGCGATGTGTTAACATCGCCCCTAGCGAGACAAAGGCGGCCGGGCGTGGTTGCTGCCCAACCACCCCACGTCGTGTGCCGTGCCTTTACCGGCGCTCTCCGCTAACCGCGCTCGACCCCACGGTGAGAGCGGTGCGGTGCGCGCGGGATGCCCACCGTATTCCATGACGGTGGACGCCTCCTCGGAGGCGACGTCGCCGGGGCCCGTGCGCGTGTGTCCCCGCACGTACACCCTGTAGCGGCCGTTGGGAGGCAGGCCGTGCAGCGTCCAGCTCGAGGCGTTGGCCGCGGCGATTTCGATGCTCTTCAGCGGGCCCAGCTGATACGTGTGGTTGACTGCAGCGCACGCACGCACGCACGGAGAGACGGGCAACGGGCGAAGTGAGTCGATTGGGCCGGTCGCTGTGGTGGGGTAAAGTGTGGGTTCCCTCCGCCTAGGAGTGAGGGTAACTTGTACCGCGCACTGGTACAGCCGTACCACGACCCTCCATGTCTCCTGGATGCTTTGGCCAATATCTGACCGTTAAGTTGTAACGGACCGTACTGGATTACTTTCACCTCGGTCGCTTATAAGATATCTCACCAGCATGGAATCCATCTGCTTGAAGTGCCGTGAACATCACCAGGGCTGCTGATTTACTTTGTACCTCACGTTGCCAAGCAACGAGGGATCGTGATAGCTTGGGAAGGCCTTCATACAGCAGTGGATTGACCACGGTCGATAATGATCATTCAGCGTGATATACACGGATAGAGTAGAGTTTTATTGTGCATCACGTACCAAAGGTCAAAATAATTATACACAACTACAACTTTGTCTTGTCAACTGTGATATTTTAAAATGGAAATACTAGCACCTTCCATAGTAATGTTAAATGACCACCACTTGTGCTGAACTATCAACGACAATGAATATCATCAAGCCTATTTGCCTATGTTAACCAGCCTACTGAGTAAATTGCTCCAAAAAGTGTGCCCTGCGATGTACTGGCGTCACATCCTGGGTATTCCCCTGCTCTTCGCCGTCTGTTGGACGGGATAGGCTCCGCCCCCTCTCCCCACGACCCTGTACAGGATTAAATGATTATTGATAATGAATGAATTATGTGACCACGGAGAGAGGCTCTGACCTTTTAAAAAAAATTTCCCCGATCCATTTAACGTGACAGGAATGAAAAAAATGAAAAGTGAATATTTTCTACAAGTATACGCGTACATGACTAACAGAGCAAATTGCTACTGAAAACAAACAAACGTGCGTTTACCACTCGCGAAATGATTTCAGGAGCTTTGAACGAGACATCACTTATCGTGGCTGAGAGAGCCCTTCTATGTACGGCTCCTTGCCTTTCGAGTCACGTCAATCAGGCGTCTTCCACTCCAGCCGAGCGTGCATTTTAACCCCGAGTCGACGATGCGGTTGTAATTGTTTTTGTTCTACGAGCGGACCCGTGCGTGTACTCGTTGCTCCGCCGAACGTGCAGACATGAGTGTGTGGATTTCGACGGGGGCAGCTCATAAATCACACTCCCAGCCGCTGCGAAGGCGTCACTACGATTAAGGCAAAAGAGTGGCGCGGTTTGCAGGGCTACCCGTAGCGGCTGAATGTCGCGTGAGCCAGGTTTGGACAGCCGTCCGTCACAAACCGCCACGGTCGCGATGGATCACTGGGCCGCAGTCTTCACAGCTTAAGAGCAATATTCAACAGAGCGCAACCTGAAAATGTTTTACACCATGATGGTATGCATTTGTGCACGTGTCAATATAAAAGTGGTGAGAGGTGGCCCAGCGGTGAGCGCGTTGGCCTACAAACTCGGCGACCAGTGACGATTTTCCAAACCGGTCCTGGGCCTCCCCTAGGTCGACTCAGCCTCAAATGAGTACCTAGTGCGGTGTGTAAGCATTGTCACTAGGGAGACAAAGGCGGCCGGCCGTGGTGTTGGTCACCCACCCCCTCCTGTGCCGTGTCGACCTTCATTGGTGCTCGCTAACGGAACTTGACCCGACAGACTGCTCAGCCTATAAGGGTGATCTTTGTCTTTGTATTTAAGTATAGGTGAGCGGTGGTGTAGCGGTTCACACGTTGTGCTCGGAACCCGGCGACTCGAGTTCGAGTCCCGCTTACGGCCAACACCAGTGGCGAACTTCTCACCAGGTCTTGGGCCTCGCCTAGGTCGACTCAGGGATATAAAGATTGATGGGCATGGTTTTGACCACCCACCCTCTCGTGTGCCATGCTGACGTATAGGTGCTCGCTAACAAAGTCTCATCTCATTGTCAGAAACCGCTTAGTCCTGTACAGGGTCGCCGTGAGCCGGAGCCTATCCCGGCAGACACAGGGCGCAAGGCAGGGATATATCAACGATGGGACGCCAGTCCATCACCGGGCACTGCGGGAAATTTAGTCTGCGAGCCATTTAACCTATGCAGCAGGATGTTGTTTGGATTGTGGGAGGAAACCGGAGTGCCCGGCGAAAACCCACGCGGACACGGGGAGAGACCCTGCAATCTCCACACAGAAAGGCACCCGAGCCGAGATTCGAACCCGGGCCCTTTTTGATGTGAGGCGACAGCGCTACCCACTGGGCCAGTCTGTTAAGGCTATACGTGTACACACACTGGTGTCTGCATGTGTACACACATTAGCACACATGCGTGCTCGCACACACAACCCCGTCATAGGAATGTGGAGAAGTGCAGGATTTTGACTCGATGTAATGCATTTGTTTCAAACAATACTACAATGACCGGACACAACGAGCACAGCGCTGCACACCGTATATACTTAGGCACGTACAGCTGCAGTGATTTGCCACGAGTTGTTCTGCAAGCATTCCCTTTGCAAGGACACCGCTAGCAATGTATCTCAAGGCGCTCTTTCCAATCCATTCAGGTGAACGCCCCGTGCTGCTGTTCCTCGCTCGGTATTCATAAGCAGTGTGACCTTGACGACACCAGTGCCCACCGCTCTTCAGAAGAGAGTCATTGAGCTCGGTTCAATCTTCATGATTAACTCAGTAATGTATTGCATCTGTCTGCTGGCACAGCTGCCTTTATGAATGAGTCTAGGTCATTCATTTAAATATCCGTGTGCTTTCCCAAGGTGATAACGTGTATCTACAGTATTTATTTGTTTTTTTTTATCATCATACGTGTAGTTACGTATGTACGTTTAATATTTACCTTTCGATAGAAATGTATTTGTCACTTACTGTCTGTCTAAACATTTTATCTGTCTGCACGTGTTTTATATTCCACTGGACAGCCAGATTTTGTTATTTATTTTTCCCGAAGAGCTGTATGTCGATCTATAAATCTCTGTGCAAGTTTGCATGAAAGTTAAAACTGTATTTACTTTTTATAAAATACAACATTATTCTCATAATCCAGTGTTAACGTATCCGTTATAGCTTTTACAGGGTGCAGTGGTAACATCTGTGCTTCACAAGACGAAAGTCCTGCCAGAGGCAGTTCCATTCCCGCCTCGGGCGCCTCTCTGTGCGGCATTTGCGTTGTCTCCCCCTGTTCTGCATGGCTTTCCTCCAGATTCCCTGGCGTCCTCCGTAGAAAACAAAACAAAAAAAACTAATTAATGACTTGGTCGATAACATCATCATAATAATAGAATGCAGTGTCCGGCAAATGTTGGCACCAGCTGTCTGCATGGCGACCTCCCTCCTCCCCGCCTCTCTGCAGTTTCCTCGCCATGCCTCTCTATCCGTGTCTCAATCCATGACCAAGTGTGGAATTTGCGTGCCGCGTTACCAATTGTTTTAGTATTATTAGTTGCTGGCTGTTTCACGTTTAGGGCCTTTACATTTACGCTTAGCAACTGCGTTAACAAAAAACAAGATGTGACTTTATGTCGTAAAAGACTTTTGTTTTCGAGTCATGTGAACGTGTCGTAAACACTCCTCCACCCAGCACAGCCAATTAGTTTTTTGTCACGTGAACAGAACACATTGATTATCTACAACCTCAGCACGCCGGTATGCTGGAGTATGTTCGACAGCAAACCCACGAAACTACAACAAAATACGACATTTCACTGATAATTGCAACCAGTTTCGTTAGGCTCTCTGACAGCCTTCATGTTAAACAAGACTTTATTTACGTACAGTAATAAATCTACTTACAAATATAGCTATAGGTACATTTTGCTACGAAGCATTGATATTGCATTGTCCTGAGCTGACTGCCTTTTGGCAACATCTGGCTAACACTGACAGTCAGGCTCAAAAGAAAGCCATGTCTGGTGTAGGCCAATCAGTTTGAAAGACAATGCATATGTTATCAAAGGTTCCTGTTTGCATATTTCGCTAGAAGTATGTGTGGCTTTTGCAAACTAGACACTTTGTGAAAGGTGTCTATTTTGGTGTTTTAAGATCTTAACACCTGTATAATTGCCAGCAATGGTTAAAATCTTTCCCATTCATTACAGACTTACAAATATGTTTATTGGCAACCAGGAAGAGATGGTAATTTTTACTTAAAGTGCCGGTTCGCCGATATAGTTTCGTAACCACTGCTCTAGCTATGCTTGGAGCACCGCTAAACCTGAGTCGGGTCACCAGGCGGAACTGGAATGCACTTTCTTTGCACTTTCTTCACTCGTGATTGTCGACAGACAAGCGGAGCGTTTGCCACATATTTTCAATCATTGTACCCCAGAGATCTTAAGCAGGATGGCATATTAAACACTAGCTCCTGGTGTGCTGTGCGAGCCCTAATTAATGTTACAGCCAGCTTATGAAACAAAAGATTACATTCAATGGGGGAGATATTTCTGAATGTAACAAAAACTAAAAATCCTCGTTTGGCCTTAAGATACTTTAGGGGCAAGTACTGTGAGTGAGCACCTGTCAATTCTGGCATGGCTCAAGAGAAGACGCAATGGTTGAAACCATGCCTGGGCGTCTATGTTTCTCAAGTTCCGTTGCGCATACACTAGTCACTAATAATAAGGATGAGTGGACGGGGCAGAGGCCAACAACAGGATCAGATGCCGCGTGCCATTAATGTGCACGGTTGGAACTGAACTCAGGTCACTGGGATTGTACTCCAATGCACGAAACATTGGCCACTGTTCGCAATCATGCAAGACACGCCTAGACACTCTCACACACACCCACAGACGGGACATTTTCCTGCGGCGATAAACTACAGCATGTAAGCAAGCAGCTTAAAGCGGCTGCGAAGAAAGCAATTTTCCAACCACATATTATATGAATATGTTAATGCTGGGCTGTGCGATTGCCGGAGGCACTGGTGCAGTGTCTAAGACACACAGAGGGCCTAACGTGGAAGAGGTCGGTGGAATGGAGTGGGTTGGGTCGAAATGGGTTCCGCCGAGTGCTCTTGTGAACTAAATTAAGCGTCTTTTATTTTCGCCCTGCCGTGGAGCGCATTAGGCTGCACGCGAGTTGGCACTCTGCACGATGCCCAGCTATTCACGATACGTGGGAACGTCGGCACTCAGGATGCCGTTAATCAGCGCTGCCCTCCCGGTTTCATTAAACATGCAACCGCGGTGCAGTTTAAGTGCACACTGAAAGCACAGTGCTCCATTTCTATATTTTATGTGAATGTTGAATTTGTACTCCCGGCAGATAGAGGGCACAAGGCGGGGCTGTACTCACGATGTAACGCCAGTATATCGCAGGGCATTTTAATTGCATATTATTTTATTTTAGTTTCACATATGTGTAGCCGACGTTAGAGTTTATTTAGTTATTTATCCACCTCCAGAATGTTGGGTAGGTAAGTTAATTTCCTTCATGCTGACTGTTCCCAGGAATGCATTGCCACGTGGATTGTGCCTTGTCCACACCAGAACAGACCAGGCTTTCACGACCAGTATTCTCTAAGATGAAGTGCTCCAGGTTTACCACACTTTTACTGTTGCGTGACTCAACCCAAGATCACTTCATTACGTGCCTCATCTACTCTGTAGTTCTTTATAGCCTCTCCATTTATTTCAAGTGAAGGGCCATTGCCCGAAACAGCCGATTACATGTCTTTATTTTTCCTTTAAAGGCCACGATATTATTGACAAATTCGCTGGGTTTCCTGTTGTAGGAGTAAAGTCTCTAAATACATGGCCAATATAAGCACGTGTCACGAACAACATCCGCCCGTCATAAGCTAATAACACTTGCTCTGACAGTTCTGAAGCCAATTGGGAAATATTGTGTCTGCATGTCTGTGCCTGCGTGCCGGTTTGCGGTAACAGTCTATTATGGCAACTCCCAGAAAACCAAGTTGCTAACACTGAATGACATTAGAACAAAGCTAGACCGTACTTGCAACTGTAACGTGGTACTGTGTTTTCGATGCAGGCAGGTGGGATGCAGTGATGGAACTTTAATGTGTTCAGTGGAGTAGAACAGAATGTGTTTGAGTCACGTTGTTTAAAGCACGAGCATCTCATAGAAGCGAATATATATGCATGACACACATCCTCTGCCATGCATATTCAAAGCGCTGCTTGGCTCACATGAAGTACCGTAAAGAATTATCCTCCTTGCCGTTAATCCCTGCGCATTGCTGAAAGGCCAATTATGCAAATGCGTGATAGCTCATCCATTACGGACTGTGTTCCTGGATCTTTAGATGAAAAATGTAATCTCTTTTGAGTCACCACCCCAGACCACATGCTTTATTTTTGACATGTATGGGTAAATCCTGCACAATGGAAATTCAAATTACTCCGGATTTTTTTCCTAATCACAGCTTATAACCTTTATGCCATCATTATTTCATTTAATATCATTTAAAATGCATAGATTCACTTTGACATTGTGTTTTTTCAGCACAGTCCAGCACACACTGTGGATTATTACATTTTACGTTCTTAATTAAGTCTGGCAATACCGTAACCGTGTTAAGTCAAAGTGTCACGATGTTCAGACGAGTGCTGAGTGCCTGTTAACTCAGATAGTTGCCCTGAGGCATATTGGGCATGGCCCGATTTCTCCATAGTGAAAATAATGCTGAATTCTCACAAAGTAGTTTATTTTTATTTACCCCACAGAGATGATGGGGCTTCGTCAACTCTTAACCAGGTATTAGGGTTTCATGGCTCAATGTATGAGAATTGGTCTTGAGATCTGCTGCTCTAAGCTGCGCACGGCACGGCTATCCCAAAAGAGCAGGTCTTTTCACACTCCGTGTGAAAAGCACTCAAACCACTGTTCACATCACTCAAACTTTGATTTTACAAATATACGATGCATACGTTTGCTTTCGACCATAAATACAAAGCCCGTCGCAGATAAATCAACACATTCAGTCGCGACGAACCAAAAACAAATGACTCAGAAACCAAAGTGCAGTTCTGCAACATACCTGCTGATAGTTATTGATGCATTTCGGGTCTTCAAAAATGTCCACTACAAAGAAGAAATCCCCACCGCTGTGACGGAAGGCGTCAGCTGCGTTACCCCGTTAAAGAATACATATTGCGATGCGTTGTAAATTGCCATGAATGGTTCAATAAACCAGGCAGTCCGGTCACGTCTGTTGCCTGGTTCGTACTGCAGGGCTCGTGATTGGGAGCGACAGCCTGAAATAGTTACACCTCCCTGTGGCACCGCAGCCAACAGTGAACTTGCGTTAATTTTAACCACGCGCAGGGCGGGCCCCTGTACCACATGGGCCGAGATAACGGCTTGCTGACCAATAGCAGCCACCACGACCGACGGCAAGAGGTCATCGTGACCAAATATGACGAACCCACCGCGTCTCGCCAACGCTTGCTTCCTTTAGCCAAATCCTGCAACTGACATTGACCATGAGAAAGCTGATCTCCAAGGCCCGTCCAAACAGGCCCCTGCTCCGGCTGCTTTCGAACGTTACCCTATGTCACCGATATCTCTGGTTATTGCGTTGGTAACCTGCCCTGCTCCATCCTCTACGCGTGCAACAACTCTGTGACATTTACACTGATATTTAAGAGTGACCGTTTTCAAAAGAAAAATGTATGGTATCCAGGTTAATTTCGTCGGGTCGTTGAGTGTCTAATGAGTGATGCTCATCTCCATTGACAGGCGTGACCCTCTTCTAAGAGCAACCACTGTTGAAAAATTACCTTCACAAATGTAAAACTCTAAACAATGGCGGAGGACATTATTGTCTCATTGTTAATGTAGTTAGTGTGAAAGTTCCGGGGCCCTATTTAATATTATCTCATCTCATCTCATTGTCAGAAACCACTTAGGCCCTGTGCAGGGTCGTGGTGAACCGGAGTCTATTCCGGCAGACACAGGGCGCAAGGCAGTGATATACCCACGATGGGACGCCAGTCCATCACCGGGTACTGCGGACAATTTAGTCTGCAAGCCAATTAACCTATGCAGTAGCATGTTTTTTTTGGACTGTGGAAGGAAACCAGAGTGCCTGGCGAAAACCCACGCGGACACGGGGAGAACATGCAAACTCCACACAGAAAGGCATCCGAGCCCAGATTCGAACCTGGAACCTTCTTGCTGTTAAGCGACAGCGCTACCGACTGGGTCACCGTGCCGCCCATTTAAATTTATAATCGTGTGCAAATACGTATGCCTGAGTCTCTGAATGAAATATTGAATCACAAGTCTTCGTTCAGCCTTAAACATTTCCCAATTGGCATTGATATGTGGGAGCCATGTGCTGTTGAACAATGTCGCCAAAACAAGCGGGGTGTAATTGCAATTTTACGTAACGAGCGTAATTACCGAGCAGATGCTAGAGCTTGATGCTAATGTTGTTTGTGTTTGTTGATGGTGCTGTTGTTTACATTTACCTTAATCGTGGTAATTATAGTTACACGTATGCAACAATTTGTGCATACTAAATATAAGAAAGGAGTTATGCAAAGTGTCAAATGCGTTATAAAAGTGCATATTTGTACACGTTTCATAACAAATAGCAATGTAATTTGTTTATATCCTAAATGCCCGCTAAGCCTCGAGATTATTTTCAAAGCGCAGTCCTGCATTGGGATGTCACCAATGTTATTTAACAGATGTTTTGTTCCTGGGATGGATTGCCTGAAGGATATCCGAGCACATGAGGCAACAACACTGAAGCATCCACCCAGCAGCAGGCTTCCAAAGCCCACGTGTTATACTGCGATCACCTGGTCACATTGCTGGCTGGTGGGGTTTGTAATCTCACCAATGACTTCGATCCAACAACTCTTGCCTGCGAGGCGTTTAACGTCGGCGTGCACCCCTACGCACGGTTATAAACTCAGCAATGAAAGACTGAAAAAAAGACAAAAATAGTTTTATCAATAATAATAATGGGCGGCACGGTGGCCCAGTGGTTAGCGCTGTCGCCTCACAGCAAGAA
>JAZEWT010000024.1:2891810-2920897 GCA_036362905.1 Mordacia mordax | reverse complement strand
AGCTACAGTGGTGACGTCTGTTACCATAGTAATGTGAAATTGTTAACACAGAGTTGTCAGGTAAAATGAGCCGCTGCCCACGTGTTTATGCGCAGTAGGGACACAACTCTTTAGACGATTGTTCATAAGCGATGATATTAAAAGTGAACAGATCTCCCCCCCCCGCCGCCTCGTCCTGGATGATGTTTAAACATGGCACCGGCTGCGCCCGGGTGGGTGAGTAGCGCTGTCGTCTCACTGCAAGAAGCACTCAGGTTCGATTCCAGGCTCGGGTGCCTTCTGTGTGGAGTTTGCGAGTTCTCTCTCTCCTCGTGTCGGTGTGAGTTTTCGCCGGGTACTCCGGGTTCCTCCCACCGCCCAAAGATACTACGCTACTGCTTATGTTAATTAGCTTGCTGAGTAAATTGGCCCCAGTGCCCTGCGATGTACTGGCGTCACATCCTGGGCATAGCCCCGCCTTGCGCCCTCTGTTTACCGGGATAGGCTCCGGCCCTCCTCTGTAAAGGATTAAGTGGGAATTGATAATGATGATAACACTTTGCTCTAAGTGTTTTCCAGAAAAGTGGAACACGTAATATAAGAGCCCCGGTAATAATGCTGCACTGTGATGGAGCTGTCATTAAGTACCGTCTGTAGTCGATGTTATTATGTTCTGTCACGGAACGAACGTACTGTACGAGTATGGAATGCTAATGCTTGTGCTTCACAGAAAGAAGAGCCTGTGAGTGAATCCTTACTCGGGCGCCTGTCTGCATGGAGCATTTACGTTTCTCCAGCTCCCTGTTCTGCATGGGCGCCCCCTCAGATCGAAATGATACCTACAATGTAATCTAAATGAGCGCAATAATCATTATCCCACCATCACCGGCCATGTACTATCCACTGTTGGATTAAGGCTTCCCAAACCACCAACATTTCGTGGTGTCGTGCAGCAACAATCCATAAAGGACCAACATACGAGCTGATTTCTTCACTCCATTTCCCTGATGGAAGTCCTCCCGGGGTAATGGCTCAAATTTGGGCTGACGCTGCAGAATCACAGTGCTTCAGTCACCAGGGCCATTAAGCGTTACGTTGCTCATGCACTCTCAGTGGCAGGAAACTTCAAGCTATCGCCTCGCACCACTGCATTTTTAAATTATAGTTGAAAGTCTGATCATATTTGCTTGTTGTTTTGCAACGATGCGTATACTAACAAAAAAACCCAAAATAAAATGTTGTTGCTGCTGATTTTCCACTCTGGTGCCATTGTTGTTGATGAGCCGTTCTCTTCACAGCTCTGTGAACCGCTTTGTGACCCTCGGGTGAAAAGCGCTTTATAAATACAATTATTATTATTATTTAACACAACCACAACACTGGGCAGTGTCACGAGATGAGAGCTGAGCTGGCAGCTCTGATACGATTCTACAGCTCCCGTAGCTTCGTTACATGCATGAGGGTATTGGTACAACGGGCCGTTTACACTGGTTAGCTGGGGGACTGGGGAGGAATTCGTCCCTGCCATTAGAATATGGAATGGCCACCACGAGATCAGGCGGCCAACACAGATAAGTACTGTACCATCCTGGTGCTTATTTGAGCAGAAAAACGGTGACCCTCGGGTAAAAAGCATTCTTGAAATGCTATTATTGTTATATACACAAAAATGTCAATTTTGTGGATGCGTGGACGTATAGTATTTTGTAAATCCCATGTCTCCAACACAGCCTATCAGTTATCCAGGGCTTATAAATAAGCAGGGCTGCCACAGAAATGCAGACTTTATACCCCAGGCTGCAGGTGGAAATTCACGTCCGCTAGGCCCTGTCATGTGAACAGGGAGACACCGTGTCATTAGGGTTCGACCAAAAGCAACCATGGTAATGGTCAGTATGAGTATGGGCCACGGTACATTGCCTCACCCAACGTTATAAGCAGCCTCTATTGTAGTGCCCATTCATTAATGTGGCCAATAACAGAGAATTGTGTTACGACACCCATCTCAAATTGGTTGTCACATAAGGCACTGTTATTGGTCCCACGGTGAGATTGGAATCTAGAATGTTACTCCACCTCAGGGAATATGGACGAGTGATAGATCTGGTCTGAGCGCGCGCGCTCCACATCAAGGTGTGAGGAGCGGTGACCTTACTTGTCTGGTACTGCAGCGTGTAGCCTGTGAGCCGGCCATTGTAATGCTGGGGGTGATCCCAATCGATCTTGAGCGAAGTCTGCGATGGTCGAGAGAGCCGCAGGTTCTCGGGCTGGCTGGGCACTGGGCGGGCGAGACACGGCACACGCAGGCGTTAAGCGGAACGGGAAAAACGCGGCGTGACGTTGAACCGCACCTGGAGTCACCTGGCAACAAAAGTGCCGAGGAAGCGATTGGGAAACCACTTCAAGTCCTTTAACTCCGTCATGGCTCAACACCCAGATTGCAATCGCACGAGTTGGAGGGGGCTTGAGCCACGGGACTTGCCCTTGGGCAAATAATTTTAAAGGGAAAACGTAACCACTGCATGCCTTTTATATACAGTCGAATTTGACAGGAAATTTACAAGAAGAGGGTTTTGCCCAAGAGAGAAAACTTTTCAAACAGGCTTAATGTAGATATGTGGAATCATACATATTACAGATGGGTTTAATTTAGTCATTAGTCGTTCAATGAAAATGCAATTAAAGTAGTGATATTGGACATTACTGAGATTTAGAAGACTTCGTTACATTAGGATTCCACAAGCTTATAGTGTAATAACATGGGGGTGCTCTTTTAGGCCTGCAGCACATTAAAATGTATTATGTTTTATAAGAACATTGTAAAATTCATATTAAAAGGGTTTTTTAATGACCAAGTATTAAGAAAATTATATATATTCCTTATCCATTACATTATTTCAATATATGTGAACCAATGGCACTAAAATATTTGCACCAATATGTATTTTTGCAGTTGTACATTAATCAAAACAATGCACGGATGTAGGTTTTCACGGCTTGATGCACGATGATTGCTTGCAGTCACGGAACGCTTGAGGATGGCTCCAGGGTGGGATGCGAAACGTCACGCAAGACAGGGGAGGGGCGATCGACACGGCTATCCCAAAAGAGCAGCTTTTGGAAGCAATCGTTAATGAAGACAGTCATTGTTCCATTTATATCGAATAAACATTTAATTGTCGCACGTGGGAATCGGCACACGGGCAGATTGAGTTCAATAGAAGCAAACTCTGGACTGGTTTTGTTATTCAGTGTCTCATCAACAGTCAGACTTGCCTGAAACAATGCTGGTGAACTATCAGATGTTTACATGCAAGGTCCATCACGCTTTACAAAAGCTCTTTCAGACTCACGTGCAAATAAAACATGAAGGCTTAAGTTTGTGGGACAGTGCCTGAGCCAGGAATAGTTCTTTATCGAGAAAGTCTACAACATTTCTTCGCTTGCACTTTGCTCAATAGCTTAACACGGTGGTTTAGCACTCCTGGCATTGTATCGTTATCCGATGATTAATAATCGAGTGGTCGATTCATACGCTTATACAGAACACACAAAAGTGTCTCCCTTCTCAATGAAGCCACACGGTGGTGCTCTTATCCACTGGTGGCCCGAGGAAAGGGATGTACATTCCACAGTACCATGTAAAGAGCCAGTCTATTCAAAAGACGATTACTGTTGACTTATGACCAATTTAGTGCTACCTTTTTAGCACCCAAGGCACGATTGGTCAAATGCTCTCAAGGGACCATTTGCCATACGTGCCGCCTGCTATGCACTGTTACAGTTGAAGGCAGTGTCATTGATGGATGTGTTGAGCTTTTCGCTTCACGACGGGTGCCTGACCCAGATTTCGAACTCGGGTTTCCCACGAGGCGCCTGGATTTGTTTTATCACCACGAACACGGCCATTGCCAGACCTCATCCAACGGCAACACCTTCTTAAGGAAATGACAGCCGCGTGGAAGGCACGCTGTTCACTATTTAGATTACTATGCTGTTCACTATTTAGATTACTACGCTGTTCACTATTTAGATTACTACGCTGTTCACTATTCAGATTACTACGCTGTTCACTATTTAGATTACTACGCTGTTCACTATTCAGATTACTACGCTGTTCATTATTTAGATTACTACACTCTTCACTATTTAGATTACTACGCTGTTCGCTATTTAGATTGCTATGCTGTTCACTATTTAGATTACTACGCTGTTCACTATTTAGATTACTACGCTGTTCACTATTTAGATTACTACGCTGTTCACTATTTAGATTACTACGCTGTTCACTATTTAGATTGCTATGCTGTTCACTATTTAGATTACTACGCTCTTCACTATTTAGATTGCTATGCTGTTCACTATTTAGATTGCTACGCTATTCACTATTTAGATTGCTACGCTGTTCACTATTTAGATTGCTATGCTATTCACTATTTAGATTACTATGCTGTTCACTATTTAGATTACTACGCTGTTCGCTATTTAGATTACTACGCTGTTCACTATTTAGATTACTACGCTGTTCACTATTTAGATTACTACGCTGCTCACTAATTAGATTACTACGCTGTTCACTACTTAGATTACTACGCTGTTCACTATTTAGATTGCTATGCTCTTCACTATTTAAATTGCTACGCTATTCACTATTTAGATTACTACGCTGTTCACTATTTAAATTGCTACGCTCTTCACTATATAGATTGCTACGTCGACTACTCCAGCTGGCCCCAGATGGCGGGGAGGCTCTTCACGTCTAACAGCGCCACCGTGATACAGTGATACCAGCCCGTTACCAAGGCGATACCAACCCGTTACCAAGGCGATGTCAATAAGAATTGAGCTCAAAGTCTTCCCGCGACCAGCAGAGCGGGAGACGCTCATTCACACGTGCGGGGGCTGCACGTAACCCATGGAACGATGCAGTGAGTGAGAATAATTATAACTTATTCAATCCATGCAGTCGTTCCTTTCACACAGCGATGCCATGGCACAGCAGGAAACTGCAGAGAGGTGGAAAGGAGGCAGCCACATGGTGAGCCGGCGCCAACCCGGTCAATTAAGTTGCCAGCTCCACCAAACAATGCGGCACTTTGTGACCCTGGGGTGAGACGTGCTCTAGAAATGCACTTATTATCATTATGGCATTGGCTAATTCATTCATGAGTGGGGTTTTCTTAGTTGGAGGAGGAAACTGGAAAAACCAGAGGAAACGCGTTCAGAACAAGAGGAGAACACACAAATTGTGCACAGAAATGCGCCCGAGGAGTGAATCGGGCAGGCCCTTCTTGCTGTGAGGTGCCGATGTTACCGAGAGAGCAATCAGCTGGTATGGAGTAGAAATATCTCCCGTGAGATTTTGTATGTTGCCTCACTCGCTTTACCCCTTTATGTTTCTCTTTCCCACCACCCCTCCCCCCCCTCCCACCCGCGGCCAGTGCGCTCAGCGCTACACAATACGTAAGAGAGGCAGCCCATTCATCACAACGGCTTTTTTTTTATCAAACAGACAGGGACCACCTGCTGCAGTTCTGGCCCAGTGCTCCTGAAACGCGGCTCCCTCTTCTCCCACCCTCCCTCCGATCCGATCCAATTCAGCCGCCCGGCATTCACATCGTGAATCCATTGCAAGCGGATTGATTTAACGATTGATGAACATTGTTTAACCACGTTAAGACCCATTGAGGTTCATTATCTGCTTTTCAAATTGCATCTGAAATATATTAGTTTCCTATAAAACCATTGGGAATTCAAAACAAATACAACAGGCTTTGTGGGTGGTTAAAAAACTCAAATCCTTGTCAGGGATAGGCTAAGACTCTTACTGCTGGATGAAGGAGGAATGTTAAAATCGTTCAAAGGGTCGAATTTAAACTAAACTGCAAAACAAATACGTTTTGGCCTTTAACCAGAGGTACATGTCACCAGCAATAGGAATGTCCTGGCAAGATTACGGTGAAAGCCACTCTCGAGTATCAGAATGTAATTGCGTCAAGAAAGCGTTGTAGGTATAGCCAGGAAAAGGAGGCAGTGATGCGTGGGTTATGTATGCACGGTGAGAGAAGTGCAGGGTGGTGCAGCTGCAACAGCTGCAGCTCACAGAAAGAAAGTCCTGCCCGAGGTGGTCGATTCCTGCCTTGGCAACTTGTGTGTGGTGTTTGTGTGCTCTCCCCCTGTTCTGTGTGGGTTTCCTCTGGGTCCTCGTTTTATCAATGAACACTCAGGAATTAATTGGCCATTAATATTAGAATATAGAGGAAACAGCATCTGGCGGTTTGGCGTCGGCTACCGCCTGGATGACTCCCCCCTCTCTGAGGTTTCCTGGCTACGCCTCCACATCCACGTCTCATCCGTGAGCAGTCGCCGGATTTGCGCGGCGCGTTGTAAATTGTATGATATGTTATTAGGCGGTGGACTCGTAGCCTGAAGTCGGTTGCATTGGGTGGCTTTCAAAAACCAAATTATAGGATCCAGTAAATTCGCCCTTCTGAGGCTTTGCGTCTATACTTCGTAACAGCTGAAACATCTGTGAGAAGGAAACAGCAACGGCGTGATAACGCGGCATTTAATAACAGCGGTCACGATGACCTCTTGACATCGACCTTAACAGCGGTGCCCGTACGGGACGGTGAGTGTTCGCCGTGTGTCCAGACGCACCTCCCTCCGGCGTGTGGAACTGCTGCCGCGTGCTGGGCGGGCCGTCGCTCTTGCGGTTGAACGCGCACACTTCCATCTGATAGACGCTGTAGGGGCGCAGGCCGGCCACCAAACCGTGCGTGCGGTCCGGCGGGAACGCCAGCACCTCCCGGTTGGAGCGACGCCGCCGGCGCTCGCCCAGCGCCCGCACGCGCCAGTAGTGCACCTACACGCCGTCAGGGAAGGAACGCTCGACGCGGCTGTCCCGAAAGAGCGGCTCTGGAGAGCAATGCTCATACATCGAGCCGTGACAAACCGACATCGCTACAGCAGCACTAATTTTCACTGATGGTGAAAAGGTTCGCATGCCCATAGCAAGTGGCCAGTGCGAATGTAGGATGAGTGCTGCGGTATTTTCCAAAAGTTGGTAATCATTTTCGTGAGCTCATCACAACAACATCCACTTGCGGGGTCCCTCAGAGCTCCATCACCACTACTTCTCACTGCCGACACACACCGCTAAGCCAACTCAGCGACAGCTCCAGCAAACTGCTCCACACCTCCGCAGATGACACGCAGCTCTACACCACTCCTCACCCCGTCCGACAATACAAGTAACCGAGCTTCCTGCACCACAGCACTGCAGCAGTGGCTCCTCCAGAACCACCTCCTGCTCAATCCACCCCGCAAATCCACACAGGCCTCCCACAATGCTTCGTTTCATCTCTCCGTCCGCTCCACGTCAAGACCAGCCCCGCGCACGACGCAGCTCCTCGCAGCACCGACGCCACACCGCCCGCTCGCGCACAACCTCCGTGCAACGAGGCTTCTGCTTCGCTGCGCACGCAACGCTCGACCGCGACAACTTCGCCAGAACAAACACTCCGCTGCTTAAAAATAAAAACTCCCGACAACTCACATTTTCAACGCCGCGTACCCACAATCCCTGAGCCAGGCTCTGCACCTCTGAATTCCTAAACGCGCCTTACAAGTTGAAAGTATTATTATGACAGGGTGAGTTGAGCCCAGAGATTTATTTGCTTTTTGAGTTGGGAAATATAAAAGTGTCATCTTGCGGTGGGATGTTCTTTAAGCACCTTAATGTTCAATTCAAACTTTTGTTGTGTCACAGGAATCCCGTATCTAGAGCTCGCCAACTCACTGGGAAACTCTCTGCTGTAATGATAAACATATATCTATAGACAAACAGAGACATGTTCTGTCACCAGCACCTCCATGTATTGGTCGCTATGAAGGTGAGCTCGTGTCTGAATCAGCCTTGGCGAGGCAACTCTCAAGTCCATACTGACCGACACTGGACTTGTGTCTCTGGTCAGAAATCCTACCTGACAAAGAGCCCATGTTGAAAGCTTTTAAAATCCTTCAACCCTGGTGAAAGCCTTTAATAGAGTATTGGGGAATGTCTTGTGAGTGAGCACTGATTAAAGGCGGCATTGCACACGAACGTGTCGTGCGTGTGACCTGCATCAAGATTGTTGCTCACCGCACATACCACACACAGTACCCATTTGAGTTTGAGTCAACTTAGGGGCGACCTAGGACAAGTACCGATATCGCTCGCTACTTTTATTAACCGTAGCTGGAAATATATATTCAGGTCACTGGGTTGCTAGCATCGAGCATTCAAGGCAGGACCACTGTTCACCTGCACGTACACACAACGCGCCACTCATCCCCACGTAAACCTACACAGCCTCGATGGGGACACTGCTGCTCACGGCCACGCAAAGCGGCACAGACAAGATATATGAAGATTCCAACATGCGCCTCTGGCTCAGTTATTGAACACCCTAGAGAAAGGCGCATGCTTGGCAGCATGGCACAGCAGGGGGTGAGGTCGGCCCTGAGAATGCAGAGCTGGCAGATGCACTACCAACATTTTGGTGTTTAAAAAGTGTGCACTTCATGTCCTCTGCATCGGCACTTCCTTGCCTGTAATTGCCATGGACAAGGCAGGTGAAGCTGCACCAATGGCGATCGAAGTTGCAAGATCATCGTTTTGTAATTAAGCCAAACTGTCATGCTTTAGGGTGTCGATAGAATGAGTACCAGTTTGTAAACATCTCATCAGACTGTGTGATCCTGCAACGAAAATAGCTTCGGTATTGAGGAGAGATGATGATGATGATGATGATCTCTTAATTATTAATGGACGAATAAAATGTGTGGCCATTGTGCGATTAGGTCGTTTTGTGGACACATTGGCCCATATCATTTAAATGTGGAATATCCACCATTGATTCAAGGTTTCCAATTAAGATGACCACCACACTGCTTGCTTGATTGAGAAGAAAGATTTTTCAGGCCAACTTTACATTTTGACAAAACGGTTTTAATAAACGGCCCCGGTGCATAACCCCCCTATGGTATTAGAGACAGCGACACATGTTCAGGAATTCGAGAAAATATTCACAGCTACATAGAATGGCGCATTTTTCTCTGTGTCATCAAAACATTTGACACAACGTGAGGACAAAGATAGCCGTATACCCTGAGCAGGCGAGCACACGCGCACTCGCTCACACAGATGGACACGTACCCTGTAGCCCAGCAGGTGTCCACGCACTGACTCCAGAGGCACGGGCTCCCACATCACTTTGATAACGGTGCTGTTCAACACCTCCATTTGCACGTTCTTGGGTGACTCCAAAGGAACTGCAAGAGGATGTAAGGACATCGATTATGACGTCCTTGCCAGTAACATCGCCACGGTTATTCATAGTTAACTTCTGACAACAATTCCATTCATCGACTCAAATCGGTTCTATCTTTCATGGAAGAGGGTGGGATTTCTGAGATGTACCCTAGGAATAGCAAAGAGTGGCCAATTCTCCACTCAGTGTTCCACCACTGGAGTCTCCCCATTTGCAAAGAATGTATCCGCAGAAGCCGTGATATGACGATGATGATGATGATAATAATAATTACTGCCACAAGACAGATAATAATAATTTTACATTTATAACGCGCACATATTCATTCACTGTCGAAGGAATTCATTCGATAGAGAACGACTCAGAGGCGCGAGGAGAGCACAGAGAGGCGGAGGAGGAGGCAGCCAGGCGGTTTGCCGGCACCACATTGCCACACACTGCTTCCTATATATTAGGATGTCATCGGTCAATTAATTAATGAGTATATTTTTTAAGTTGTGGGAGGAAACCGGAGAGCCCGGAGGAAACCCACGCAGAACAGTGGGAGAGAATACACAAACTCCACACAGAATGGTGCTCAAGGCAGGGATCGAACCTGCTCCGGCAAGAACCGTTCTTTCTGTGAGGCGCAGATGTTACCACTGCACCACCCTTGAAATACATTCATTGTAACGCACACGTATTTTGAGAACCGTGTGTGGGTTGACGAATTCAGAGGAGGAGCCTGGCTCAGGGCTTGTTGGTTGTGTTGTTGAAAAGGTGAGTTCGGAGTTTTGTTTTTTTACGTAGTGGCCGATTTGGGCTGGTCTCGTTGTTGCGGTAGTGTTCCAGGTCACAGGTGCAGCGACGGAAAAGCGGCGTTGTACGAATGTTGTGTGCGAGCGGCGTGTGTGAAGCAGGTGCTGCGACGAGCTTCGTAGCGCACGGGATTGTTCTGAGGTGAGCGGCTGGAGCAGTGAAGTGAGGTCGAGCGAGAGGCGTGTTTCGATTGCGCGGTGGCATCAGTGCTGTTTTGTAAGTTGTGCGGTGGCGTAAGGCTTTCTCCAGCGCTGAAAGAAACGTAAATGTCTTCTAACCAGTGTCGTATCACAACCCGGCTTCCCAAACGTACTGCGCCAAACGCTTCACACCAGGCCGTTATTTTTACCCCCGTCTTTCCCTCCAAATCCTCACCTTCCTCCCCAGAATATCCGACGACAATGTCGGGCTCGGGTGCCAGGCCGATGTTGTTGACGGCACGCACGCGGATCTCGTACGGCGAGAAGACGGGCGTCGCCGACACGACGACGTGCGAGCGGTTCACCACCGTCTCCGTGGTCCACTCGCCGCTGCTCGACCGCGGGCGCCACGACACCCGGTACGCGAAGCCCGGGCCGTTGTGGTCGACTCCGCGCATGGGCTGGGCACGGCAACAGATCGGGGAGAGCGAGCTGTGAGTGCTCCTGGGTTTAGTTTGTGTGGCCGGGGGGAGGAAATAAACTCAAAAGAGAGCGGGGTGAGTCTCGTTTGTACGCGCGCCTTGGGTCGGCAAAATGAGAGAAGCTGTGTTTGCAGCTAAGAAAGAACTTGAAATCGGAGCAAAAACAAACAGCAAAGCAACCGCCTTACAGCAAAGCTGAAAACAGCGTGCAGACTTAACTGATTTCGTACAAAATTAATTTTTGGTAACAAAAGATGGTTTTGAAAACGGTACTTTAAAAACTAATTATAGTAAACTTAAGCTTCACAAACATCAACATGAATAATAGCGTGATTATTTAATTACCACAATAGGAAGTATTTAATCTCAACAAACAACCATATTTTTCAAACACATATGCAAGTGAAGTTAGCGTAAAGTACATATTCACCTGAGACAGGTGGCATAGGGCTCAGGAAGTGTGACTCGCAATCGTAGGGTTGCAAGTTCCAATGCTATGGATATAACTGCCCAAAATGGTAAAAACATTTTATCTTCTTTACATATGTAACTGCTCCGATGTTGTTGTTAATGTTGTTGACATGCCGTTCTCTCCATAGCTCATATTTGTTACAATTTTTTTTATTGATTTGCTGTACATATGTCGTTGTTGTTGCTGACCTGCCATTCTCTCCATAGCTCTGTGCAGTGCTTTGTGACCCTCAGGTGAAAAGTGCTCTAGAAGTGCAGTATTGTTATACTGGCAAAAGTACCCATAGTTTCACAACCGTTTCACTGTAAATAGAATTACGGACGTATGTAAATAATGAAAGGAATCAGCATTAATACATTTAGTTCAGGCGTTTAAAACAGTAAACTTACATTTAAGATGCAGCCAGGTGGCCCTTTAGTACAATATATGCCTCACAATTGAGAGATAATTTCCTGGTTAGGGATCATCATACAACTGGGGTGGCGAAATCGTACATCACTATTCATCGTCAGCAGTGATTGTCTTTGCCAGAAACAGGCCCTCCCACCTGTGAAATGTGAAGTATCCACCGCTACCCTTGGGACAGTCAAAGGAGATCTGGGCCAGTTCAGCGCTCATTAGAGAACAGAGCTTTCTACCAATATCCTCTCTCGCACACGGCATTGTCTGAAGTCTTTATGTAGGTGCAGAGGCGAGAGCAAACTCTGTGCAGGTGCGTTAAGGTGTGTCGCTGTATTTGCGGACACATTCAAACGTGAAAGCCTATTGTGTCGTAGGTTCTTGGGCTGCTCGCCAACGATCGATTCGTCCGTCAATGGAAAGGTTCCACGTTCAGTTCGCGCGCCTGTGACCCCCACGTGTCGCGTGTTTCAAAGCTTCACGCCTGCTTACCGTCCAGGAAATTATCATGTTCGTGGGATGAGTTCCTTCCCCTTTCACACCCGATGGATTGATTTGAGGACCTGCGAGAGAAGAAAGGGTGCCGACGGCACAACGTTGATCCCTGTGCAGTTCCGCTATTGTGCGTGCGTGCGTGTGCGTCTGCGGTTTGTGGGCACCACTTAAACAATGCTTCGAGTTGTGTGCAAGGCAGCAATTTGACGTGATGAGAAGCAACAGCACCTGGTGGTTTGGAGTTCATCGGAACAAAAATAAAGGTGACGTCATCACATCAATCACGCACGTTGCCCCAGGAAATATCAAGAGTTCATACGGGTCACTGCACACGTACACAGCATTAGCCCCTGAGTCAGTGTGAATCATAACGGGGGGGAGAGATTGATTTCGAAAAATTCCATCATAAATCTACACTGGCGCCTGCTTGTGAATGTTTGTATCACGCATAATTTGGTCACTGTCAAGTTTTTAATCCAATGTGATTATATCGGCCTGTCACGTGCTTCCACTCGATCAATTAGCGGTCGCAAAGCGAACACTTTATACATTACGGCTCTGTTTGTGCGTTGTCTCACTGGTCAGTTGAGATATTCGCGTGTCGCAGGAATCCCGCATCTAGAGCTTGCAAGCTCGCTGGGCACAATCTGCTGTAATAATATCAATCGACAGCGATCACCCCATTCAGCCTCTGGGTCCCTTCTTCCCTGCCGGTCTCCGCTGAGCGGCGGTGCGCGGCGCTCACCGGCTGGGCTGGTGAGGCAGCGCTCCGTTGGGACGCTGGGCTCGCCGCGGCCCACCGAGTTGACGGCGACGACGCGGAAGCGGTAGCTCACGTACGGCGAGAGCGAGTCGAGAAGCACGGAGTTGCGTGAGCCGGGGAACGAGCTGAGCCGGTGCCACACGCCGGGCTCGAACCAGTCCTCCTCGTACTCCACCACGAACTCTGCACCCGCGCGGACAAGGAAGGTGCCCCGTGTGTAGCCTCGCGAGTCCTCGCTAACAGCGGCGCCGTGGTGGAGCAGCGCGGATGCCTCGCAGCGAAAGGGCCCCTGGATTCGAGTCACAACTCGGGTACATTTCTATATGGAGTTGGCATGTTCTCTCCCCGCGTCCACGTGGGTTTTCACCGGGCACTCCTGTTTCCTCCCACAATCAAACGCTATGCTGGCTGAGTTAACTGTCCTGACTAAGTAGCCTCCCGGTGGCCTGTAGAAATTGTAACTTACTTACCCCTCCCTGCTGGACAACTGAAAAAAAGAGCTGCATTAGCTCAACGGTTTCTTCCAGATGAAATAAAAAAAAACTGACTGATAACAACTCATAGCAAATCACTGCAGCTGTGCGCTACAGTTAGGCACCGATGCCTAGGTATATAGGTCGACTATACTGTGCTCATTATATCAGGTCTTTGTTGTATTGTTTAAAACTAACGCGTTGCATCGAATCAAAATCATTCACTTCTTAAGAAAGTATCAACCACAGCTCATGTCCAAATGCATTCCTGAGCCGGGGATGTCAACTCCACATTCTTATGACAGCGTTTGTGTGTATGCGAGATCGCATGCATGCAAATGTATACACACATGAGACACGTGTGTGTACACGTTTACAAGTAACAGATATCCCCCAGGTTAGCTTTAACAGACTGTAGGGGCAAGTGCTGTTAGCGAACGCCGAAAAATGCCAGCATGGCACAAGAGGGTGTGGGTGGCTAGCATCACGCCCTGCCGCCTTTGTCTCCCTAGTGGCGATGATGCTTGCACACCGCACTCATCTGAGGCCGAGTCGACCTAGGAGAGGCCCGAGGCCGGTTCAGTGGTCTTGGCCGTGAGCGGGATTCAAACTCAGGTGATCAGGTCTGCAGCCCAGCACTCCAACCTTTGAGCCACCCGCTCCCCACAAGGTATAATTATATAATTAGGGGAAGGCAACACAGATAATAGAAACCTGCTTTGTATGAGCTAATACGTGGAGGAGGGCGCTCCATGATACAACAACTTACAGCATTGGTAAACAAGCTCACGGCTTGTCCTATAGGAGAGAGGAGAGAGAGGGGAGAGAGGGGAGAGAGAGCCACCTTTAATGGGGTCATTGTTCTCGGAGCCAGGATTCCAGGTGAGACGCACGCTGAGGTCCTGCCGGTTTGACAGCTCCAAGTTCGTGGGTGCATCCGGCCGGTCTGACGCGCACCGATTAATGCGCGCGCGCACACGCGGAGAGACACATGAGCAAGGGACACGCAAAGGCAAAGGCTCGTGAATTCAAATGTGTGCGCGGCCACGCGTTCACAGACGCGGACACAAACTGCAGACGCACACGCAGACGCACACAAAGACTGGCAAACCGCACACAAGGCACACGCGCAGAAAAAAACAAATGTAGACGCAGGTACAAATAAACACACGATGACATCATAGTCTTCCTCATATACTTTTGCAAGAGACAATGTTTTATAAAAAATCACTGTAGAAATAAATATATTGTGGTGGGAAGTGAATTATGACCTTACATGTTATGCAAGTACTAAGGATGGTAGTTAATGAAAGGTAAATGGCATTCCATAGTTTCACTATCTACACTTAACAGGAAGCCAACACAGCAAGTACGTGCCCAGACAACACATTTTCAAGTTAATGAAAAACACAGAATGCCACCAACGATTTAATTCGCCACATGTTATCAAACACAAACACTCCTCCGCCGACTAATGGAAAGCAACGTTCCACTTACTGATTTTCAGCCCTTATGAATTTTAAACTCAAGCTGGTCACAGCCAGCGTTGTAACCGTTTTCATTTAAAAATCTCAATACCAAACGGAGCGTCAACATGTTAAGCAAAGCCAGTGCTGCTATACTATTTGAATATGGGTGAATGGAAAAGCACCAGAGTCACAATGAATACATTCCGTGTGATGATGGCGCGATGTGAACACCGAATGTGAAACACGTGCAGCCAGGAATTAAAACCAAGAACGTGGATCCATCTGGCGTTTTAACTAACCAGTGTGACAATCGTTGACTGTAAATGCAGGTCAACGAGTCACCTTGTTTGCGGAATAAAATAATGCTTACATAATATGTTATGGAGTAATTTTAATTGGTGGCTCAGTGCTCAAACGAGCTGTGTGTAGTTGTGTACTGCTCCAACAGAAGCCCTTCAGTGCAGACGCCATATGGGCTGAGAAATTTAATTATTACTTGTAATAAATAAACAATTATTCCTATTCGTGTAATATAATAATTTATTCACCCAAGACACTTAATGTAGTCACAAACCTTGTTATAAATGTATTGCTTCATAAATGAGGTCTATTCCTTAATGAGAGCCTGAATTTGGTAAACGCAAATAACTTGAGAATCCAGGTTCTTTTTTTCAATATCCATTCATTATACACAAGGGCACACACCTTGACCTGCCTTTGTGAGACAAAAACAAAATCACGACTAAGCATGCAGGCGTGGGGTTGGCGAAACAGTGAATTACAATGCGCTGACCAACAGCTCCTGTTGAGCTGAGAACAGCTTTGCTCCGGCATCAAAGTTATATTTGCTCTGAAGAACTTGAAGCGTACGTCCTTCAGCGTGGCACAGCAATGCCCCATGGACACACAAGGTGAACGCGAGCAGAACATTTCACCGGAAGCACGACGCTGCTGTTCCAGCGGCTGCATGTGGACCTGATGGCCTGTGTCGTGACCGTAACGCGTGTCTGCACATGATTCGGTGCACCCTGCGCGATACTCGCAGCATCGCGCGTGCGTGGGACACGGATCAGATTTGGCAAATTAGCAGAGGGCAATCAGGGCATCCCCTATGAAGCAAGCGCTCAATGACATTAATCAAATAAAACACGGCAAGGTGGCACAGTGACGTGAGACTTTAACCCACGATGGCTATACTGTACATGTCTGCACTTGCAGGCATATAGAAGAGCCTCCACTGGAGAAAGCTCTAAAAGCCCCTCTATATTGTATTTTATCTACTCTCCAATGTTGGAAAGATGTATTTAAACCCACAATACCTTACTGAATGGAGCTATCACTCTTTAATAAGGCTTAGAATCGAATTCCCTTCCAATAATGTAACTGCATCGCACGCAGTGGTTGAAGAGAAAACATTTTGCACCAATAGACAGGATACGAAATTGAGCAGAGCACTGTGGGCTTATTCCTATAATGCTGTGCAACTAAATCAATAGTTTATTCGACTTTATCATGTGCCTATATGGCACTTTGGTTTGACCTGTAAATACGTGAAGTCTATGTGGACAGGCTTGGTGAGATGTTAGCTTGATTGAGCAGTTTATTTTTCAGGAAGACATAACCCAAAATTAAAAGAGTGGTATTTTCTTAAAAAACTCAGGTTTTCTGAAACAAATTTGAAAAATTTTGATAAAAAATAAAACAAAGCTTAAAGTCGCAGTCACGTGACTTTTAGTCACTGTCATGTGACTTTCAGGAACAATACTGAAGCCAGTTCCTTCACCGTAGCCAATGACTCCACCGAAGCCACTGGAGATGGTCCACAGAACGGCAGATGTCACATAATCTCGGCGACAATACAACGCACGGTGCAGTTTGAGGCTGTGCAGGGCGAGTCTATGGAGCCCAGTTGGTGTTTGTGAGGCACAACCACCAATTGTTGTAGCTAGCAACCTGGCTGCTAGCTACAACATCTTGTAGCTAGCAGCCAGGTTGGATAAGGTGAATATCTGTATATAATTTTTGACTGATTAAAAACACATATTAAGTGTGCATTTTGTGCGGATCGATATTCATTTAAAAATGAAGCATAATGGCTCCGAACCAGCATTTTTGAGTTATGCCTCACTTAAAATCAGGTGGGGAGGATGGCACTGAAACACCTTACCTGTGACATTAAAACAAAGCAACGAGACAATCGTGATGGACTGTGATCCGGTGAAATGGATGAAAGCCACGAGGCGACTCGATGCGGGTGCTCATGCTGAGCAATGCGAGGGTATTGCGGGTGACGCGCGGGGGGGGGCTGTGGCGGCGAGGACGAGCGTCGATGTTTCGTTTACCTATCGTTACCACCGCAACGACGGGGCCGGGGACAGAGGGAGAGATAACTAGCGTCGCGTTGAGCTCGGGAGAGGATAGGGTGGCGTCTGGGGAAGCTTAGGAAGTCCCAGGAGAGAAGGGGAGACAGCACGGGGAAAGGGACAGGGCAGGCAGGATTAGGGTCAAAGTGTAAAAAAACATTGGGAGAGGGAGGCAAGCATCGGTTAAATAAACAAAGAGCACAGACTGGAGGCACAGGCACGGTTTAATCCATGCGGCAGAATGTAATGTGCTGCGATCGAAAGAGTATTTCTATTTATTTCACGATTATAAATATGCCACAGGCATTATGTCACGAGCCGAATCCCTCGTGAACTCTCGCGCTGAGCACTGTAACGTCAGATCATGTCAGATGGCCCCTGGATGAAAATATCACAAAAATACTTCTGCAGTCGCTTCAATCACAAGGTGGAACACGTGTCCTGCAGAGTACCCATCACGTGTGTGTTTTGTGACTTCCCATATCTAGATGAAATAAGCCAGATAAAATGACAACACAATTTTTCCATGATTTTTCACTACGGTCATTGGTTAACTGGACCCAGATCATCAACTTACCACACGCTTGAAAACACCAACCGTTTAATCGTGGTTGTCTGAAACTCAGATTCGAACTCAAGATCTCAGCAGTACTGAGTAATTGGTCTGACAAAGCATTAGACCCGGAGACAATTTGCCACCTCGTGGCATTCGCTGTCTTAGCATCTTTCCCTTTTCTTTGGTGCCATGTGTCAGATAAGTTTTCAAAACCGTATTGCATGCTACGAAAAGAAACAACAAAAAATTACTTAATAGACAAGCAGGTAAACAGTGCACAAACAAACAACAATTAAGGGGAACACATTGGTTAATATCCAGAAGGCAGGCAGGGGTCAGCACATTAGTTCTGCAGGCAGGGGGACGGAACAGAGAATGAGGTTAATAACATTAGGGAACCAACACCAGGAGGAGGGTCAGGGTCGCGACCGGTGATCACATTCTGGGTAAGGTGTGATCAGCAGAACACTACTCACACGTGACCCTACAGGGACGGCAGCTGTAGGTAAACACGGAGAGTCCGATGGGATCTTATAGACGTGCGTCGCTCAATACTGCATGATCCGTCAAGGGATGTTGCGTGTAGACCCTTGAAAACTTTAACACGCGATCATTCGACTGCCTATCCCTCTTTGGTGGAATATCAAAAGTCTGCCGTTTTAAAAAATATATGATTTCATGAGCATCTGTCATTGAATATTTGCGTCGATGCTTTTGGAAATGTACCCGCAGAGGGACAAATTAAATGACACGCAAAATTGATGGATTTATTTTGTGCAACCAATGGTGACCATGCTAAGGCAATCAACTTGCCACACTTGAGAGCCCAGTTTAATCACTGGAGTCTGTCCCAATTTGAATCACGCATGTCAGCAGTGTGGGCTCATTATATTACATGGCCGTCATGAGTCCTCTGAGCCACATACAACCCCCTCAAAGCTTACCAACTTTCAACAACCTAGTATATGCCTTATGCAGCGATAGTCCATGAGTACATTACATAACGATGCGTTAGTACGTAATCAAATGAGTGTAGAGCAGTGCTGATCAGCAGTCGTGAGGCAGTGTGGGAATTGCTTATTTCCATTGCAAGATTCCATCTGAACATAATAAATAATGCGACTTTCCTACAAATTCGTTGTAGTAATTTTAACTTCACACAAATAATGGGCAATAGTTTATTCCCAACCAGATTATGAACTATCAAAGCCTTCGATATCGTGAAATCTTAACAGGACCCTCATAAGGAGCCTAAGCTTTCCTTTGTAAAAAAATGTAATGATTAATAACAATAACATAGGCACCGGCGGAAATGCTGAAATCACACTCAGCAAACACTTGATAACCCACAGGAACTCACAGGTCAATAGAAAGCAGAATTTAGCTGGGAGTTTCGTGGCATAATTACATTGAGGTTGTGAATCATTAAGTTCAATGTCAGGGCATCTTTTGGGAGATGACAAGACATGAAACTTGTCACAAGCAGATTATCAAGTCTTTCAGTGAAATCTGACGGTGACGTTCACGGTTTTGTTTGGCTTGCAAACCCACTCGGACCAACTGTCCTGCAGGTGCCAAGCCCAGGAGCGCAGCCAGGTGTCTGACCCAGGTGTCCAACATAGGTGCCCAGGTCCCTTGTACCTATGACGGTGAGTTCGGCCTCTGCTTCATCGTGATCCAGCTCAGTGGAGGCTCTGCACCTGTAGCGGCCAGCGTCCTCCTCCGTCACGTTCACGATGATCAGCCTGCTCCCTTCCAGCTCGTGTCTGAGAGCAATATGAGGGCAACACGATGATGATGATGATGATGATCGTGAGACGTGGTAAATGCCGAAATCAAACGTCGTATGTTGGATGTTGCTCTATGTGGCTGTATTCCAGCTAAAACCTATTGCGACGACTGGAGTAATAATAATAACAGTGATTGATATGCTTCAGTGCTAAGATTGCTCTGATAACAGTCACATAGTTGAGAGTTCAAATCTTGGCCAGGGCTTAGACTACCATTCCTGTGGGGTTAGTGAGTACTAATTTATTGGATATTTATTGAGATCATTTTTGGGAAAGATTGGCACCTGCCATGGGAATGTGTAATTGTCACCAATGGCTCGGGGCAATGGAGATGAGTGGCATCCCATCACTCGTTTCAGCCGGGAGATGGTTTATTTTTTCAATAAACTTCACGTAATAATGTAGGTTTTCACAGCTCGATGCACGACGATTGTTTCGAAAAGCTGCTCTCCCGGGACAGCCGAGTCGATCGCTCCCTCTCTCCACCTCGCGACGTTTCGCCGCACACATTAGAGGCATCCTTAAGCGCGTGAGGATGCCTCTAACGTGTGAGGTGAAATGTCGTGATTGGGGGAGAGCAAGCGATCGACGCGGCTGTCCCGAGAGAGCAGCTTTTCGAAGCAATCATCAACAATCTTCGTGTACAGAATAATCCTCACTTAGTCTCACGATGTTCAACTTGAGGCGGTCATGTGTTTGGGCAATGCTGCGTTATTCTTAGGGTTCGCCACGAGTAGAGAGCGTGAATGCGGCCTGACCTGGGGCTCTCTGGAAGCGCGTAGCCCTCGTGGAACCAAGAGACGTTGAGGCTGAGGCTGGGGTCATGCGTGGCTTGGCAGGCAAACGTAGCGACGCCAAAACGCTGGATCCGCACCTCCGACGGGGGCTGCGCGATCCGCGTTGGGTCTGCGCGGGAAGAAAAATACATTTTTAAAAAAGCAACGCGGTTATCATTACCGTCGTATTTACACGTTTGGAAATGCAAAAAGGAATTATTGGCATTCATCCTGTCGATGGTTGATGTCAGAGGAGATGTCATCCTTGAATGAAATCACGACTCTGAAGAGTGTGACGAGTCACTTAAAGTCTTGGCGGTAGGGTGGTGCAGTGGTAACAACCGCACTTCACTGAAAGATAGTCCTGCTTGAGGCGGTTCAATCCCTGCCTCGGGCACCGTTCTGTGTGGAGTTTGTATGTGCTCTCCCTGTTCTGTGTGGAGTTTGTATGTGCTCTCCCTGTTCTGTGTGGAGTTTGTATGTGCTCTCTCTGTTCTGTGTGGAGTTTGTATGTGCTCTCTCTGTTCTGTGTGGAGTTTGTATGTGCTCTCCCTGTTCTAAGTGGAGTTTGTATGTGCTCTCCCTGTTATGTGTGGAGTTTGTATGTGCTCTCTCTGTTCTGTGTGGAGTGTGTATGTGCTCTCCCTGTTCTGTGTGGGTTTGCTCCGGGTTCTCCGGTTTTCTCCCACAATAAAAAAACAATGCTTCGAAAAGCTGCTCTCTCAGGACAGCTGCGAGAGCAGCATCGAGCCGTGAAAACTTACATCATTACACTCATTACTTCATTGGCTGATAACATTATATATAAAGCAGTGTCTGGGGGGGGGGTGGTTGGCACAGGCTAACTGCCTGGCTGACTCCCCCCCCTCCTTCTGTGGTTTCTTCGCACCTCTATGTCCGTGTCTGGTTCATGACTGGGCGTGCAATTTGAACGCATTATAAATTATATTATTCCTATTCCGAGTTACTCAGGAGAGAATTGTTACAGTCATGGTCTGTGATCTGCAGCAAGAGTAAACAGTCCTCGTGTATAAACGGCACTTTCACAACTTGACCTGCGAACTCTGCCCGAGCACACCCTACTCACAACTGGAAGGTTGTCAGTTCAATCCCGGCCAGGGATATGACTGTGGCGAGCATCCCTATTGGGGCAGATGAAACGATCACCATGCTTAGAGAGAAGCCAGCAGTATCGTCATATGGGAACACGTGCTTAAGGCTTGAGGATGAAGTATTTTTGACACTGGTTCAAGACCCCCAGCAGAGAAGGGCACCGCTCCACACTGCTGCAAAGAGACACTTTGATTTCACAATCACTGTAATTGACACTAAGTGGTGGTGATGTCACCACAATGTTTGTACCAGGCCACGTGCACTCTAAAGCAATGTGAAGCGTTGAAAGTTCACCAACACAAAGTCACATTGAGAACTGCTCTGAATATCATAATAATTGTTGATTTTATAGAGTGCTTATCACCCGAGGGTCACAAAGCGCTGCACAGAGAAGGGAAAATCAGCAACGTTGTTGTTTTGAGGGTTTGTTTTTTGGGGTTTGAAGAGCTGCTCTTTCAGAATAGCCATAGCAAGTGTTTTTGTTCACTATTTTTGTGACATTTCCCCTGCCACATTGGAGGCATCTTCAGGTCTTAGTGAAGACAAACATCATTTTGCTTAGACTTGACATCCTGCTCAGGTAAGTGGTGTTCGTGAGCAACTTCGAAGGCTCGTCTGCCACGCTTGAGGGTGTCGTGCGACTCGCACAACACTCGCCTCCCTAGCGCACAGGTTTACACATCTCACCAGGTACTCATTTGAGGCTGAGTCAAGCTACGGGAGGCCCAGGACGGGTTCAGAAAATCATCACCGGCGTCGGCCACCGGCGGCAACCGCGCTCGCGTCGTCGCCGCTTGCGCTGCCGCCACGCGCCTCCGGCAAGACGCGCGCCGCGCCGGCGCCACTGACCCTTGACGTGCAGCCGAGCCTGGCACTGATTCTTGTTGAGGTAGTTCTGCACGTGGCACGTGTAGACGCCCGCGTCGCTCTTCTGGACGCGCGGCACGACCAGCGCGTCACTCGCCTCCGAGTCCTGGTAGCGGGGACCGTCCAGCCTCCCGCCGTGCGCGTCCTTGAACCTGTCCGCGTCGCCGCGCGTCGTCAGAGCGGGCGTCGTCGGCCGCGGTCAATCCACTGCTAGATGGAGGACTCCGCAAGCCGCCCCACCACCACCTCTCACGATACCGCCGTGGGGGAAATCGACGCAGCAGCTGCACACGATCTGATTGTGACGTCATTTGAACAACTCACCTCGACTTTATAAATCGTAAATCAACACACACCAGGAGAAAACATATAATAGTAAAGAGCGAACATACCGTAGACAGGGATGTTGTGAATATCCACTGCTCGTCATGATCATCATTATCAAAACCCGCTTTATACTGTACCGTGTTGCGGACGGCCGGAGTCTATCCCGGCAGAGAGAGGGCGTCAGGTGAGGCTATACCCAAGATGTGACGCCAGAACATCGCAGGGCAATGGGAGAAATTTATTCAGTAAACCAATTAACCTAGGCAGCAGCGTGTCTTTGGACGGTGGAGGAAACCGGAGTACCCGGCAAAAACCCACACGGACACGGGGGAGAGAACTCGCAAACTACACACAGAAAGGCACCCGAGCCGGGAATCCAACCCGACTCATTCTTGCTGTGAGGCGGCAGCGCTACTCACTGCGCTGCCGTGCCGCCCGTATTTTCACCATTCTAAAGCAATATACTGCACCATCCATCATCCAAATAATGATCATGCACACACCATTAATAATCACGTATTATTATTGTGCATTATGCCCAAGTGGAATATGAATAAGTAGGAACTATCTGGGCATTATGGCTTTCTCCCATCAGCAGTCAGTATCATGACCTCGATCCAGAGTGCTTGAAGCCTACTTTTATTACCACGCTCCCCCATGTAGTCTTAACAGACTGTCGGGTCAAGTGCTGTTAGCGAGCTCCTATATAGGCCAGCATGGCACACAAGAGGGTGGGTGGCTAACAACATGCCCCACCACCTTTGTCTCCCCAGTGGCCTTGTTTACACACCATACCAGGTACTTATTTGAGGCTGAGTCCATCTAAGGGAGGCCCGGGACTGTTTACGAAAATCGTCGCTGGCGTTGGCGCGAGCGGGAATCGAACTGGGATTGCTGGGTTCGTAGTTCGGCACGCTCGCGGGTACAATAACTCGATCCTTACTGTTGTTGTTACAAAGACACAGGTCCCTGTATCGCCTTAACAGACTGCATGGTCAAGTGTTGTTCGTGAGTGCTCACTGCTGCTACTCCTAATACATGCCTGTGTGAGAAAGCGATGGATGCTTGGAACGTACCACATGAACGTGGGCTGCGGGGAGGCAAACACCTTGCACTCGATGTGAACTGTTTGGTTCACAACAGCAGCATAGGCTTGGTTCATTGGCGACAGGATCCTGGGTGCCACAGCTGTTAAAGGTACATAGTGGGCCCGTTAATAGCCATACACACAACAACATATACACGTGTTACTGAAGTATGTACAAAGTTCCCATGCATAGCCTGCAGGTCTGTTGGGGAAAATGCTGATAAGGAGCATCGATTAAGGTCAGGCCAGCGCATGAGGGGTTTATGTCTCGAGCTCCACATCTGGCTGCCTAAGCGATGTCACTAAAGTGCTGATGTTTACGCACAACCACAGGCACACAGTTGAGGCCTCTCAGAGGCCATAACAATTTCTCATGTCAATCGTCACTTTTGTTATTTGTGGCTGGGAAGTCAGCTCGGGTTACCGGGTTCATAGAACAGGACAAAGTTATGCACCGCTACCTCACTCACTCTCAAATGTGCACATATAAACAACACATGCGTATATGCATACACCCACGCACATATGTACACACACATGAATGTCTACAGAGACACTCATTCCAACAAATAATTATTACGTTATTCAGGCTATGCGAGGCAAATATTTTAAATGTTTTCATGTTATTTGTTTGTGTCATTGTTATAAAAAAAAAGGCACGTTTGGCTCCATTCGAGCTACGGCACTGAACAGACACAGCAATAGCATTACCAGTCATGGGTACACAGTGAAGATGACGGATGATGATGATGAATGCTGCTGATGATGACAGTAATAATGATAACGAACGGTCAGATCAACTCGTACGCTGGTGCACAGGGGATGGCAGCCCAAACCAAGCCCGATAAAATCCAGTGTTTGGGTGAGGTTATGCAAAAAATTGTGTCGTAAGCCCTCCACCACCTGACACAGCTAATTAGTAAGGCTTGTCACGTGAACAGAACGTGCCAATTCTTCACTATCTCAGCACACCGGTGCGTTGGAGAGTAAACCCACAGCATTTACAATGAAATACGACGTTTCACTGATAATTACAATCAGCATCATCAGGAACTCGCACCAATTTGGGATGAGCAGCTTTTGAAGCTTTTGAAGCTGCCGTGTCGGGTGGTGGATGGTTTACAACACAATCTTTTTGCGTGATCTAACCCCCAAAAATGTGATTTTATTGATAACACTGCTAACGAACGCCTTCGAATGACAACCGACCGAGCACGTTGATGAAGGCGTTGGCGAGGATGGAGCCGTGCTTATTGGTGGCCTCGCACTGGAACACCATGCTCGTCCCCTCGGGCAGGTTGGGCAGGAGGATCGTGTCACCGTCCACCTTCATAAGAGAAGCGTCTGCGGCTTCTGAAACACGTAAACACACGGGAAACAGTTCAAACTGTGACTTGTGCAGCGCTCCCGTGCGTTGCTGGGGTAGCACCGCGAGTTCGGGAATGATTTCGGACGATTTTCTCCATGTGTGCCGTGGGCTTCTTCAGTGACTGAATTATTTGTGAATGAACCAAATGTTTCAAACGCCAGACATCGAGCCAAACAACATGGAGCACAGCCTGAAAACACACATCACAGAGCCCTGCAGCACAACCATCGAAACCTATATCACTCTGGGCTCCTTTCTGGCAGTATAAAGGTGTTTACCTTTTCCCTTTATTAATTAGAATACTTGCACTTCTAAAGCGCCTTTCACCCGAGGGTCACAAAGCGCTGCACAGAGCTGTGGAGAGAACGGCATGTCAGCAACAACAACGACATTAGAATGGCAAATCAACAGCAATAAAGTTTTTTTGGGGGGCATTGACAGCAAGTGTAAAATATTTTTCCAAAACTTATGTAACTATGAATAATCGTACAAACTGATACGTTACTCGCAGAGCCACGCCAAAAAATTATTCACAACCTCTGCTCCGAGAGCACTCAATTACATTTTTAAAAATCCTCATCACGTTTGAAGGAATATGAAAGTAAAAACTGTCGGATATTGAACTATTGTCCTTGAAACATGACTTCCTGGATTTAGAAATATATCGTCAGGCAGCAACATTAATTGTGTTTTTCAAACTCACAACTTTTCATCTTGCACTACTAGTAGGGTGCCTGACACAATCATAAAGTCAACGGTTCGCATACTAATGTGGTGTCAACTCAATTCGCCATCCCGACGGAGCCAATGAAACACTGTACGACTTCATTGGATGTCGGTAGCGGCTGTCTGATTGAGAAACAGGTCCCCATCATAAGAATGTGGAATTTATATCACTGGATTATAGCCAATGGAGCGTGACGACACCACTGTTATCATACATCAAGATCAAGTTATTCCACGACGGTCCAAGCACGCATGGCCATCGCTTATGTCCTTGCTGACAGATCTTGTATCAACTTGCAAACTTGACACCTGTCTTCCACAGTTCACGTTCACGTGTTCATTACCACCATCACCTGGCTTTCAGGTTTCACCTCGTGTGCCACCACAGGGGTCAGATTTGCCCTGCTCCGCGCCACCTTGCGCACACACCCCACGAATGACATCCCGGGAGACTCGTGACCAGTGACGATGAGCGCCGATGTTGTAAGATGTTTATTGTTACAGCAGAACGTACTCAGTGAGCCTGCAAGCTCTGGATGTGGGACACCTGCAATACAACCAACCTTCCAACTAACCTGGGCCAACATCAGCGTCTAATTTGGACGATGATGTTATCTACGGCAGGGAAATGAACTCGAGATGCTGGGCTCATCTCCCCAATTTTAATTTCAAACCAGGCATTGCAACTTTTGGGTGAAAGAAGGTGATTTAAAATCGTTAATTTATAATAAAAAAGGTTATCTCTGCGGTATTTTCTCTTACAATTTGTTACTACGACCACCGTGAACGTCACTTGCCTCCAATGGGCACTCCGTTCAGCAGCCAGCGAATCGAAGGCTTGGGGCTCCCGGTCGCACGGCACATAACGGCCGTGTGTTCGCCCGGCTGAACGACGCGGCTCTCGGGGCCCCCCGTGAGCCAGTAGGGGGCCGCTGTCCGCACGCACACACACGGGAGGGGGGGGGCGGCAGGAGGCGGTGGTGAGCATGAGACAGCAGTTTCCGACATGACAGTGAAAAATAAAAACAAATCGTGCTCATCATACTTACGTGGTGAATAATCGTTCATGTGATTATGCCGTTGCTGTTGACTTGGACTCGCTGTCAGTTTTAGAAGGCATATTTATAAAGTCGATGGTTTGAGATTAACATGAATGCATCGCCACTCAGTGTGGTCGAAAAAGTCAGTTTTACTCAGTTTGAATTCCATTAAAAAAATTATTTAACGTGACCTGACCCAAAAATGGATTTCATTGATAATATTGGTCACGAAAGCCTTGGAATTAAAGTTTACTGAGTTTGTCCGACACCGGTATTCCGTGACCTATTTTTTCCCTTATCAAGAAACGTGGACAAATTATTTCTTCCCAAATAAAAGTGAAAGTTAGCCGACATGCTATACCCTCGTAAACAGCTACGTCATGGTTATTCTAACGATTAGCCACGTATTTAATGTGTCTGAAATGTACGTCTGAAATCGCAGGACTGCCCATTGCAGTCAGGCTCATTAACATCAACGAAAAAGCACACAAACATGATTGGAGGAGAGGCTCACGTAGGTTCTGCTTCACCCACTCAATCCGCCTGTGATACACGACACCACCCTCGGGTGGCAGAGTATGGTTACAATCGTGTCATCCGTCTGGATTACAACAATAACACACTGGCCAAGACACAGCTCCGTGATGCTGCGGTTGAAGGATTTATGGACCAATCGGTGTGCGAGTTCAAATCCCAGTCGGTGTCAGAATCAGATGATATTTGAAGTCGGTAACACGAGCAGCACTTTGTTGGAAATTAACAGTGCTTGTTTTCTCGAGATACCAATAGCGATCAGCACCACCCAATCTTCACACCATCATAGAGACACTTTGGTTTGACTCTGCTGAGATCATTGCCATCGAGGAAATGTTACTCGTCTGGAATTTTTGCAAAGAAGACTCAACAAGCCAAAACACAATTCCTTATTATCATTGTAATGGAGTGTCACAGTATTAATTCTGCATACCTTTACATTTGCTGTGAATGTTCTCTTATCTGTCCTTGACAAATAGGTCGCGCTGGTATTCTAGAGCTTTGGGGAAGGATTGGTGAATTACCAGCAAGGCAATCAGCAATTCCAACGTCTTGCTTCAGGAGCTTAGTGACGGATTAAATTAAACTTCAACAGCACAGCGTGACCACCTATATTTCCGTGACCCTTTTAATTACAACTTTCCAATGCAAGCTCGTGGCCGCAAGCAGAGCTGAGCATTGGTCAATTGCCAATTTGAGCAGAGAAACGTTATAAAAATCGATGGCCATCACAGCTGGCAGAGCCCCTGAGCTAGCGAACAAATTCGGTGTTCTGCAGATCAAAGACTCCCCCTCAGAATGGGATTCCTGCTAGCATGGATTCACCGAACTCCAAACATTCATGTATCATCTTACAACAAAGATCAAAATATCACAAACTGTATCCATTATATCATTGCCAGGTCAAACAATTGCGGTGGCGCAAATGTCAGATCATGTCACGCGACGTGACACGGAGTGCAAACGGTCCCGAGCGCGCGTTAGGCCCAGCCGTGAGGAGAGGCTTCGGTGTCCTGAGGACGCCCGTCGGAGTACCTTCGACGGAGACGCTCGTCGTGTGCCTCTGCACTCCGAGGCGGTTGGACGCGAGGCACACGTACTTCCCGTCGTCGCCCTCCGTCACGTTCGCCAGCACGAGCGTCTTGTTGAAGTTGAGCAGCTTCACGCGTTCCCACGGCATCTCCGCGCCGGACTTGAACCACTGGATGCGCGGTGTCGGCCTGCGGTGGCACGGAGCGCCACGAGGACGAATGGATAACGCGACGTCGAGTCGATGGGCAGGCTGGCCTTCCGCCGGCGGTGGCACGAGCAAGCAATTAAAGGGTTGAGCTTTTACGCCGCCTCTAGGTCTACTGAGCCTCAAATGAGTACCTGGTAGCGTGTGTAAACACCGCCACTGGGGAGACAACGGACTGGTGTGGCACCGGCCACCCACCCTCTCGTGTGCCGTGCTGGCCTTTATAGACGCTACTCACTAACAACCAGTCAGAATCAATAACCGCTTAAACCTGTACAGGGTCGCAGGGGGCTGGAGTCCATCCCGGCAAACAGAGGGTACAAAGCGGAGCTATACCCATGATGTGACGACAGTACACAGCAGGGCACTTTTTTAGGGGTGATTTACTCAGCAGACCAATTAAACAAGGCAACTGCGTGTCTTAGGACTATGGGCATGAAACCGGAGTACCCGGAAAAAAACCCAAGCGGACATGGGGAGAGAGAACATAAACTCCACACAGAAAGGCACCCGAGCCG
>JAZEWT010000024.1:2862916-2873774 GCA_036362905.1 Mordacia mordax | reverse complement strand
GGCCATGCAACACAAACTATGTCCCATACAGTTAAACCAATGTAACCGATTAACTAATGCAGCGTGGTAATCAAACCCAGCAGTGGGACACACAGAAGCTGTCTGGCATACACCGTGATGGCTACGTCTCTTCACATGTCACAAAGGACCATAGGTCATCACAGCCAATGCTGTCGATGCTTCCACATCTCGTCAGCAGGTTCCCATAGCTGTTGTAAAGTTGATACCTGACCTCAAAGCTCTTTCCATTGGTTACTGATGCAGGAGCATCCCATGTCTGCTTCAGCGACCTGCCCTGACTGTGCACACTCTCTCAACCCATTGAAAGCACCTGTTCCACAGTATACATCACTCTGTTCAATTGCAAACTATTCTTTACCCCGAATCTTCAGTAAAATTCATAGTCTAATGATATAGGTTTTCACGGCTCGATGAATAATGATTGTTTTGATAAACTGCATTCTCGGGACAGCCGCGTCGATCGCTCCCTCTCTCCACCCCGCGACGTTTCGCCTCACACGCGAGAGGCTTCCTCAAAATTCATAGTAGTCCACATACACCTGTATTAGAATGTCGGAAAGATATACGCTTTTTTATTCCCATCTTCCAAGTTGCTTGCCCATTTCTCTGTCAATTAAATTCCTAGCATATTACACTCATACTATTATTTATTAGCCGAAAGCTTATTTCGTAGTTGCTTTGTAAGTCCATCTTTGTGACCCATGCGTTAACAGACATGACTCCTGCATCAAACAATATTTCAAACGCTACAGTTGACATCTCGACACTGACAAAGTGGTTGATGTAATCCATCAGGATCCCACCCTGCCTAATGCATGCCTCTTGATCTCTTTGTCAGTGCCCCTGTATTATGCTAAAGCCCCAACTAACCCTCGTAGATGAATGATAACAGAGCTCGTTGTGACGGTCTCTGTATTTGACTGGGGCTCTGAGTCAACGTGTGTCTGTGTGCATGCGTGTTACCCGGGGAGCGGTGGTGGAGCGGTTAGTGTGCTGGGCTACACCACTGGTCACCCGAGTTCGAATCCCGCTCACGGCCAAAACCCGGGGACTATTTTCTGGTTATCCCTTAGGTCGAATCGGCCCCAAAGCGAGTACCTAGTGCAGTGTGTAAACATTGCCGCTAGAGAGACAAAGGCGGCGAGGCGTGGTGCTGGTCACCCACCTCCTCCTGTACCGTGTCAACCTTCATACGTGCTCGCTAACAGCACTTGACCCTAGAGTGTGTAATGTCTATACGGGGGATCTTTGTCTTTGTTTGCGTGTTACCTTGGCGGTGGGTTGCCCTTGGCTTCACACTTAATCTCAATGTTGTCTCGGGGGTCCACTATGTAGTTCTTTGGTGACTGGGCCGTGATGGTGGGCGGTTGTTTGACTGCGGATGGCAACAAAGGCAAAAACGTTACTTGAGCAGCACTGCTTCAACAATAAGCACACACACGTGCCCAGAAGCGCAACTAGCAGAGACTATTATTATTACATGCATACTAGGCAACCGGTACAGCGAGTTGGTCTCCTTGCTCAAAAAAGCCCCCAGCTCACAGTGAAAGTACCACGTTTCTATGACGAGAGGTCTATTTGGGACATCCATCGCTGACTTCCCAATTATTTAGTTCCTTATTTTACTGGCGCTGTCCATGATCGACACATGGCTCACACCGCTTCACCTCTCTGCTCCCGCTGACCCCACCACACCTTTGCGGTGTTTGGACAAAGCCACCAGACACCCTCCGCGGTGACGCGTCACAGCAGCAGGTAGCTGAGAGGGAGTGGGGGCGGTGTGGACGGTGGCGGGCGAACGACGCTCGCTGTCACTTTGGCAGAGGCGAGAGATTGATGTGAGTGACGCCTCGGGACTACTTTTCCCCACTGGGATTGAGACACCCTTAATGGCGGAGGAGTAATGAGCCTGTAGGCATCCCTATTGCCTCACGGTCAGCCCACGCGCATGGCATGGAGGTAAATGTCAAGAATGGGATGAGGACTTTGATAAATTGGACGACTGATGGCTGTTATCAATCAACTGTCACGCATCTTGTGTATGTCCCCCAATAGCGTATGCACATGCCGTGTGTTAATGTTAGGATTTTATAAACCAGCCAAATATAACACTCTGAGAAGCATATTCTGCTCGCAATGTTGCAACGATTCAAATTGCCAAGGCCATAAAATAACTTTCTTTTCTTCTTATCTATATTTAATGAGCGGATTTAAGCTTCTAGTGGCTTATAAATGTAATTATTTTTGAGTTCTGAGAGTAATTCTAACATCAAGTATCTGTCTAGTTTTCATAAATCCTTTATTTTTAGAATTTGGTAAATTGCCAATATGACTGTAAATTTGATTTTAAGTGGCGAACATTTGCAGAGTCAAACACACACACAGAGATCCCCGGTCTGTGACAACGATAATTCGAGTAAAACATTGTGATAGTGTACACGCAAACACAGATCGAATTTAACACATTGTTAAAGATTGTCATGTGAGGTCGATAAAGTGAATACAACTTTGTAGCAAGTCAACAGTGGTTACTGGATGTATCGACGTGGCTTGTCATAAGAATGTGGAATTTCCACCACTGGCGGGCTGCTGCCCTTTCGGTGAAATGACTCGGGGGCTGCTGACATTGATACGTTATCATTTTAAATATGTAGAATTCAAATATGGGGCTCTATAAGATTCTAATAATAGCATTAACCTAATGTTCATATCAAACCAAATTATCAACCACAGAACAGAATAATACATACGTTTTTCCGCAGTGCGCTTTGAAAGTAAAGGCACATTTTGAATATGCTCCTCCCAAAATGAAACGAACTTCTAACCATTCAACATGCACGTGTGATGCAATATTAGATGAAAGATGAAAGTCAACTGAAATGGATATGGGGCTCTGCTGGTTGGTTCCCATTGGTGGCCCACAGCCAGTGGTGGAAATTTCACATTCCATTGGTATTTAAGCTCTTACCTAGGCCTCTGTCCTTATTTATGGATTCGCCTACTTTTGTACAGGTAGTGCGAATACATTTTGTGCGAAAATGTTTAGTGACGTTTGTATTTAATTAATTAATTCGTAATAACTCGATTTGCACGGAGGTGTTATTTTTTTCTTTCGACTGCCACTTGTATTTGGTCCATATCGCAACCCCTCGGGCTGTCCAATCCTCACAAACGTCCCCATCTCCATGCCTTGTGTTTGTTCCGAGGTTACGATTGTGACCTGTGTGATGTGGCCTGTCGAGTAAATTAGACAAAATAGGGGGAGCGGTGGCGCAGCGGTTAGCGCAGCGCTGGGCTACAAACACGGAGACCCGAGTTCAAATCCCGCTCACGGCGAACACCAGTGACGATTTTCTGAACCGGTCCTGGGCCTCCCCGAGGTCGACTCAGCCTCAAATGAGAACTTAGTGCAGTGTGTAATCATTGCCACTAGGGAGACAAAGGCGGCGGAGCGTGGTGCTGGTCACCCACCTCTCCTCGTGTGCCGTGTGGACCTTCATAGCTGCTCGCTAACGTCACTTGACCCTACAGTCTGGTAAGGCTATATGGGGGATATTTGTCTTTGTGGAGTAAATGACAGTTGATTCCTTCACATTTAAGTAGTTTTAATTCTACATCCTTATCCGTTGTGCTCATGTTATCGAGCCCACTGGCATGACAGACTAATACACACACACACGTGCTGCATGTATGACCGTGATGGTGCATGCACACAGGACACGACACAGCAACGCAGTGCAACAAATGGAATTTCAGAGACCTACTGTGGGACCTGGCACCCTCTCGTGATCAAGAGCTCGACAGCTTCACGGTGTAGTACATCCTACACGTTACAGGGGCCATTATTCGCAGTAATTACGATTAAGTTCTATATCACATTTACTAATGAAGATTGCTGCTTTCTAAAAATGTTTTACGTTTGCCTTAAAAAACAAATGTCTAATGTAATGGTATCTTACCTGGTTAAATAATTACATCAATTAGTCTAGGCAGATTAATCAAGGTTTGGATAAATGAAGAAATATATGTATACACCTTTAGGAACTGTTTATCCAAAACTGTGTGAGAAAACTAATGCATAAATGTAACAACTTTGCGATTGAAAATAATCATTTTGCTTGACATATTTCCTTGGTCGCATTTGAAGGAAATACTTATTCGCCCATGTGTTCAAAGTTGTTTAATATTTATACGAAACAAATAACGCCGCACGAGCGAGGGTGGTGACTAAAGTGTGTGTGCCAGGAGACACGCTCGCCTGGCAACGCATGTGATTTATAATTGCATCAAATTCGCCTGTCATCAGCTTGAACTTGTACAGCATCGGGTAAACTATTATTATGTTCAACCTTTAAAAATAGACGTGGACTCATTGAATGAAACAAAGTGCATAAACCCAATAACTCTGCAAAGTTTTTTTTGCTGCACAACACCTAATTTATTCATGGCGATAAACGATTTATGTCGTGCGCACATTTTAAACAGAGGCATTTTCCTATGAAGGAGAATAATAACGCGAGATGGATTATAAATCGGGGTAGAGATCGCACAGCACGAACCGAACCAACGACCCCACCCCTCTCCATCATCTCAGCCGAGCGGACCGCGAGATGCCTGCGTCGAATTAGGTACGGATTTCAATTCCATTAAGCAGCTCAACGGCTCGAGACAAAGATCATGAAGAGCAACAGGTTTTGCGTGGAGGTGGGAAATGTGTATACTGTATTAAAAAAAAAACCGATAAAAATCGGTGGTGCTTATCGGTTAAATGCAAGGCCCCCCTGATTATCAGTCTTCAAACGATCTATATGGCTGTCTTCACCACCATTATAATCATTGCAGAGTGCTAATTTGTGACGTGGCAGACTACAAGCTGTTTATTAAGAAAATTAGAGCAGGCTATTGATTCAGGATTTACTGTGGTGTGCAGTTTTCCTATGAAAATGTGTTGCGCGTCAATTGTTCACGTGAAGATTTAGGTGGAACACTCATCTTCCCAGATTTTAAAATATTAATCAGATAGAGAGCACTTCATGAAAGTGCTCTTAAAGAGCATTTATTAGTTTAAATAAATAATAATTACCATACACATTAAAAAACAATAATTAATGTGTGTGGTAAATGGCTGAGTGGGTAAGTTTGATAGCTTAGAAGGAATTGCTGTGCTCAGCTATCAAATTCCTGGAACCCTCGATAAAAGATATTGCCAACATGACCCAACTCAGAACCCTCTTGAAAAGAGCCAGATTAATCGTTATGCTTTTCCTGTATTAAATACATCCATACAGGATCTGTATTATTAAAGTCAATGGACACTGTCAGGATTTGGTTTGAAACGTTTGTTCATAAGCTTCACTGAGTCAAATGGTAATGACCAAAGTGAATGACTTTAGCAACATTGAGAATAAATAACTATGTATTTTCGAAGACAATACATGTACTTGTGTTTTTCAGTTTGGATAATGAATGATTTATTTTTCCTAAGAATCTGACCTTCTTCAAAAATGACAAATAACAGTCACTAAAAGGTATCTCATCTCATCTCATTGTCAGAAACTGCTTAGTCCTGTACAGGGTTGCGGTGAGCTGGAGGCTACACCGGCAGATACAGGGCGCAAGGCAGGAATATACCGACGATGGGACGCCAGTCTATTACGGGACACTACGGGCAATTTAGTCTGCAAGCCAATTAACCTATGCAGCAGCACGTTTTTTGGACTGTGGGAGGAAACCGGAGTGCCCGGCAAAAACCCACGCGGACACGGGGAGAACATGCAAACTCCACAGAGAAAGGCACCCGAGCCGAGATTAGAACCCGGGACCTTCTTGCTGTGAGGTGACAGCGCTACCCACTGGGCCACCGTACCGCCCCACTAAAAGACATGCAAAATGAAAATGTGGATATTGATCAGAGCATCACAAGTTCTTCAATCCATGAACAACTCAATTGTTTTGAAAACATTTGCACATTTAAATGACAAACAAATGAATGACTGTAAATTACATTCAAATATTCTTGCAAATGTTGGCACTTAGATTGATTGAACGATATATGTCTCGTTTTTTACTTGTGACGAATTGATTCCAGAGTTGTTAAGGGATAGGTGAGTGGACCGTACAGCACACACCAAACACCACACTTACACTCGTCGAGCAATTTGTCTTATCCCGGAAGAAGTATTTGGTAAAAACGGAGAGAAATATGATTAGTGTGAGAGCGAGAGAGAGAGAGAGAAGAGTGTGCATTTCACATCAAAGTTCCACTTGTGAAAACTACATTTAATTAAGTTAACACTTTATATACGTGAATGTCCAAGTACAAAAATAAAATGATAAGTAACCTAAAAAAAAACGTTATTGCTGATTTGCCGTTCTTTTCTCGTTGTTGATGTGCCGTTCTCTCCGCAGCTCTGTGCAGCGCTTTGTGACCCTTGGGTGAAAGGCGCTATAAAATGCAATTATTATTATTCGTATAGTTTGTGAAAAAAATTACTCATTTTAATTTCACGTTCCTTTTAGTAAGATAAAAAATATATATTTCTTTATGCTACGTTGGAGGTAATGCACAAGAACTGATAACAAACAAAAAACCCCTCAACACATTCGTTAATAAGCTGTGGCCTGAACAGGAGAATTATCTATTAACAATAGCATTTATCGAGCGCTTTTCACCCGAGGGTTACAAAGCGCTTCACAGAGCTGAGGAGAGAACGGCACAGGTCAACAACAATTAGTCAATGTTTCAGGCAATGGCCCTTATAAATTAACAATAGCATTTATCGAGCGCTTTTCACCCGAGGGTTACAAAGCGCTTCACAGAGCTGAGGAGAGAACGGCACGGGTCAACAACAATTAGTCAATGTTTCAGGCAGTGGCCCTTCTTCACGGTAGATACGTAGCAAGACTCATCTGAGATTGCACGTCACACCATCGGGCCTGATGAGAAACTATTCTTTGAGATGTTTTCTGATATTTACAGAAAATGTTCTCCTTTTATCCAGAGATACCACCGCGCACTTTAACACAGCCCACATGTTATAATGAGAATGTACTTAAAAACGAATTCAATTTTTAAAAACTATTATTACGCAAATATCTAGGTGTACGCGCTAATTATTAAGCACTTTGGAGGCAAGGGCTGGTAAAAAATAAAATTTGAAACTCCCAGACCTACTGGGATGTTAGGTTTGGCCGGAAATCATACCTCAGCAAGTGAGTTGAATCCATCTGTGCAGATAATTTAGTTATTATTATCTCCTCATATACATGGGTTTTCTCTGGGTTTTAAAGTTTATGGCGAAATGCCAAATACTCATGAATAGATTTGACCAGACATCGCGAAGCAGGACCCTCCTGACAGAAAGAGTCCTGAGACTCAGCGATATTCTCCTTTAAGTAATAGAGTCAGGCTTTTCCCAGACAAACACATTTCTATTTGCACGGCTATCGCGAAAGAACAGCTACGTTTAGCAATTCTCTAACCGAATTTCGTCATTTTAATTCACGTCACCATCACTTCAGCACTACACAGTGATCGATCCATCATCAAACATAGAGCTCTGCTTGGCAAGTGAGAGTAAGGAGAAATTAACGTAGGTGAACCACAAACATGAGAGTGAAACAGTAAAAAAAGGGAAAAAAAACTCATTGGTAGCCGCTTTCACAGGCCACTAATCAAACCGATGTAACGGGAGAGTACTTACACTCAAGAGGAATATCGAGAGCTGACAGCTGCCACATAAGCAGCTGTGCTACCATGACTTCAAACACGGTCGTCCTCCGATGGAAAGCCATCTTCTCAGCTACCACTTGTTCTTGAATAAATAAATGTAAAACATAAAGCAACGAGGACTGCAGTCCCGCTAATCAGGCGTCGCTTCACCAGCCGCCGCCGCCGCAGCCACAGTCACCGCCCGTGCTAAGACTGCAGGCGGCAGACGCACACGCGGTGCGATCCCGGGGAACTGCTGAGCAGGAATGGAACAAGAGATCGGGGGGAGGGTGAGAGAGAGACACGGGGGAGGAGGAGGGGGGGGTGAGGAAACATCATATTAGGGGTTAGTGGGACAATGGCACCACCCGAACATACGTCACCTGCGACGCAAAATGAATAACGCTCGGCCCCTATCTCGCGCCCAAGCACTCACACCCGCGCGCGTGCCCGTCTGACCCCGGAGCAATCCTCACCATCAATCACGACCGCCGGCTCCCAACACCGAACACCACTCGTCTCTCAGACCACCGCAACCTCTGAGACAGAACCCCCATCATCGAGGGGCGATGATGAGGGTCAGCGGTGGCGTTCGCTGCAGTGGTGGTTTTCGGCCCTCGAAAAAAAAAATCGTGACATTTATTTCTCAAACACCTTTGCCACGAAACGAGAGATATTTAAATTAAGGTGGCGTTTTGCTTGAGTAAGATAACTCCTAAAGAGGTGACGGGGACACAATTAGAGGCTTTGTGTGATCAGTGTCAGGCGGTTAATGTGTGCAATCGAGGCACACTCGTGCAGCCGCCGCTGCCACGGTTAACAGATAATTTGCTCCAGTGGCGCTTGGGATGGTAATTTGGGTATTTAGGGGTTGGGATTGTGCTTTGGGCATTTCGAGGATCGCTTGAGGAGCAAACAGTGGAAGGGATTGAGATAAATGTCACAAATGTACCTGCTGTGTTGTTTTTTTTCATTGTGATTTGCTGCATTCTCCCCGAGGTTATGCTTCGAATTTAAACAGCATTCTCAGCCGTGTGATTTGCCCTTTTATAAAAGCCTGCATGACAATTCCTCCAAATATTGTGTAAGGCACATTCAAGGGTATTTTAGAGTGTATTGCGTTTATCACAATATAGACTCTGTTGCTCATCAGAGACGAACAACACAAACCATGTTGTCATGAATGCGCACAAGACATCCCATCTAATATCTGTGGTTAATAACATGACACACAAACGGGGTTACACATTCAATACTTTGTCATCACTTTATTCAGCCCATAATTCCGACGAGGTCAATTAAATGACCACCATTTCATGTTAACATTGGTTCTTACGAAGAAACTACCATATATAAAGAGGGCACTTTTCTAGCAATATGGAACGTGGAATTTCCAACATTGGCTTTGGTTCCCCAACCTTATTTAACTTTCAACTTCCCAATGACAAAGTGAATCTATGCTACATATTTGCTTTCTGTCAAGCGTGACCACCGAAGAACAGACAACGAGACTCGGGGGCAACCGTAATGTGAATCGAACATTGAGAATCCCACACAGAACACGGAGCTTAAAAAGCCGGCATCACAATGCCCTGCTTTATTATGCCTGAGCGACACATTCCAAGCTTCTGATATATACAGTGGGAGTCGCACATCCGCATCAAAACAACAACACAAAGGAAACATAATCGATAAATGCCAACAGCGTACATGTGTAAGAGCTTGCACATGTGCGTAAATCATCACTTGAAGCCACTACACATAAACCATTGGTATTCTCCAACAGTTACTCGTCCCAGTACTCCGTTCCGCCCTGACTTTTAAGTTAGAGACGCAGTCATGTGATTGAAGAAATTCCTTATGGGAAAAATGTTAGAGGCTTGGAATTCCTTAACTTTCAACACATACGTCCAAGGCTTTTAGTCAATACTACATTTAATGGCGAATAATTTATGATGCATTTTGCAGTGTTTCTCTGTTCAAATGAAGACTAGGAAGTGGTCAAGCTCACGATGGATCTTTATGCACATTAAGCAATTCCACATTTGCTTGGAAGCCACCGTCCTCATAGGGCAAATGATTCTGATTTCTCACAAATTAAAGGTTAGAGATGTGACCCAGGCATTGCCTGCTCATGTCACTGCTGCCAAAAGGGCCTCCTATCGTGGGTATGTTGGTCAATTTCGTTTTTAGTGGCAAAACGTCTTGTCAGAGGTAGGAGTACAAACACTTCTTCCTTCCACCCATAAGCTGCTGATTGACTGTGACGTACCCTTTCAATTACACCGGAGAGGCAAAATTGGTCAAATGTGTCTCTGACCACATCACTCCCGCATGGGCTGCGCAAGCCTTAATGGGTGTTCGCTAACACCACTCCGATAAAGGCTGCACGTGGTGCCACGGTCTCTGATGCTACTGTATAATTATGATAGCGAGTTGATTACTAAACTATAACAGTGAAAGCAGATGCACCTACTGGCCATGCACACTTGTGAATGTTGAACTATGAACCTGCTTCAGTTCTCTACAAGGTCAGCTCATACAAATTTTTATTCCATTGTTTTTACCAAAATCCACGAGATTTGAACGCACATCAGTGTTCCTCTCTCCTGCTATCTATGACAAGGCCATTATGAACAACTTGGCCAACTTGAATTTTCACTCGTGTTTGTTGCACCTTCACCAGCAGCACCACCACCAGCCAAACATGGGATACAAATTTGAATGACATCATTGCAGGCCCGGCAGGCAGAGAGCTGTAAAGCAGCAGTTAGACTCGAATCACCAGATGAAAAAATCAAAATGCAAGTTAAATAAAAAAAATGCCAAAAGCCTCCTAAACATTGTTTTTGTTTTATTAAACCCAGGCATGTCCTGTCACCTACACGGCAAACAAGATATGAACCCTGCAGACATGAACATTGGGCCAAAGTTCTCTCGCGTGGCAGTTGAGTCACTGCATTGTAACGAGCACGTTGGATTCAACAGCCGGGCCTGCGGCATTATGAATGTTAATCTCCGTGTAGCAATCAGAGTGGCAATCAACTACAGCACGGTGCTGCATCGGAACTTCACATTCAGAGGTTCCCTCTCGAGTAAATGGGCTTCCCATGCAGTATGTGAACC
>JAZEWT010000024.1:2827683-2858587 GCA_036362905.1 Mordacia mordax | reverse complement strand
CGCACTTTTATTTGAGGATCATTATAATTATCAATACCTGACTAATCCTGTACCGGTCGTGGCCGGCGGAGCCTATCCCGGCAGACAGAGGGCGCATGGTGGGGCTGTACCCACTATATGACGCCAGTACATCGAAGTCACTGGGGGTAATTTCCTCATAAGGACAATTAACCTAGACAGCAGCGTGTCTTTGGACGGTGGGTGAAAACCAGAGTACCCGGCGAAAATTCACACGGACACTGGGAGAGAGAACACGCAAACTCCACACAGAAAGGCACCCGAGCCTTGAACCGAACCCAGGTCCTTCTTGCTGTGAGGCGACAGCGCTACTCACTGCGCCAATGTACCGTCCTCATTTGAGGATGGAAACACATTAGCCTTTGGCACAAAATATTTACAGAAATCGTGCTTGGGTAATGCAAGCTAATTTACTGTCAACTGTGTTTCTCTTGCTAAAAGTAATAACACGACTTTATGTACTCTCGCCTTGCAAAACAAAACGACATACATTATTAAGACTGTCACGTGAGGCACACAGAGTCTATTTAACAACTATGACACCGTTAACTTTCACTCACGGGAGACACCTAATCCAGACACTGTCCAGTCCCTGGAGGATAACAAACCAGTGAGCCGAGACGACTCAGCACGAGAAACACATTTACTTCTCAGGACTGTGTCACCGTAGGAGTGCTTTAATACTCTATTCCAATTCAACATGATTCGATTCACGGGCCAAAAGATCAAACTGTTTATCCGCTCAGACGGGCGTTCAGGCGGCGACCAAGCTCCGCATCCTCAAGGTGGATGGTGCAGCGGTAACATCGGCGGCTCACAGAGAGAAGATCCTGCCCAAAGCGGTTCGATTCCCGCCCCGGGTGACCTTCTGTGCGGGGATCGTGTGCTCTGCTCTACCCCGCCTGCTCTGCGTGGCTTTACTCCAAGTTTTCCCTTTTCCTCCCACAACTAAAAAACACCAATTAACGAATTGGCCGACAGCATCTTAATATACAGTGTCTGGTGGGTTAGCGCCAGCTGACCATATGGCTGACTCCTCCCCCCTGTGTGGTTTGCGCGCACCTCCATACTTATGTAAAAAAAAATGTTATGCCGTTCATTTGTTGTTGATATGCCGTTCTCTCCACAGCTCTGTACAGCGCTTTGTGACCTCCGGGTGAAAAGCGCTCTATAAGTGCAACGATGATTATTGTTGTCCATGACCAGCCATGGGATTTGTCCGGCGCGGTATAAATGGCTTAACTCCAATTATACCTGATTATGACTGCTGACACGGCTACTATCAGTGCCGAGTGACAGCTCAACCCATGCTTTGGCCGGCACTGACCAGCAAGTTCGTCAACACACAACCATGAGCGTGACAGAATGCCTTTGTCCAGCCGTGGATTGACAAAGCACTGCGCATGTTTAGCGTTATCACAGATATCATGGACAGCTCATTCAACCTAAACATAAACACTGGACATAACGCAAGCAGTGGATTTATACAGCTGCGAATTGACAGCTATAAATGATCGATTATTGATGGTTGCGTTCTTACAGACATTTCGCCTCCCACGTTGAAGGCATCTTCGGTATTATAATAATCACAGGAATTGGTTTTTAATCAGCTACTTGATGAGCTATTTCATATCTAACTTTAGTTCTGGCAGTCAGGTTTCACTTCCTGAATATGCACAATATCAGTGGTACATAGCATGTGAAGATAGCTGTGGCTTAGCCTCAAATGACTCAGCCTCAACTAAACGCAATCATGAAATGTGAACATCAGCGCTTGAGGACTCGTAATTGCCACGGCGCATGACTGTGAATGTCAAGACACACATCTCAATTCATATTCGAGCTTCCTCCAGTCTGTGTGGTCAAACGAGACATGACATCACAGTTGTCTTGAATGAAATGGACTTATTCTACTCCTATCTCCACTTAACAAACATTCCTGAGTCAATATGACCTTGAGTCACTTTTCGTATGTTGCAATTGAGGCAGAGACGTCAGGTTACATTAGGACAAGAGTGGCAAATGAGGTACACGTAAATTGCCCGACTTGACAGCATTAGTATTTAACATCTTTTTTTTAAGCACAAGGAAACGAATAACTTATGCATCGAGTGCAGGGGAGACATGAGGAGATGGTGGATTATAGTCATGCATCCGGAGAGGGAATTCAACATAGAAATGTCTGTGACAATAAATAAATATAAAACCAGGAAATGACCTCATCTCATGGGCTGTAATGTGAAATTTAATTATGAGAAGGCATTAGCAATGCCCTGCCAGGAGATCAGCAATCATGAGCCAAGATGATGCTTTTGGGAAATCCTTGTGGCAGAAAATTTAAGGCTTGGATGTGTCCAAGGGAAAGTTCATTGATCTGCGAGTGGGACGATCACAGGAATTGATTAACGAGGTTATGCCCATTGGGAAACGTTGCCTAGTTGGATCGATAAACCAGGATTTAGCATAATTCACTTCACATTGGAAAGCGACAGACACATTACAAGCAATCACCAGCACATGGCCAAGACTAATGTGTAGTATCACACAGCACAGATCCCCTCTCACGGTCACAGTTTCACATTCTCGCTCGAATGCCGTTATTGAGATAAGCCCATAGTGCCACACACAGATCGAGTCATTTGAGACACATACACAAATAATGAAAGCTTCAACACAGACTTACAAACGATGTAAGTTTAAGTCGATTACGACGAAGATTGTATCAGTAATTCCACATTCCCATCACAAGGGCTGGTCTTTCCATAAAACAGGCACGAGCTTGGCGTGACATTATGAAGGATTGCCAGGATTTGCCAGAATTTAAAACTTTCAAAATGTGAGCTTGCCATAGTCTAGCCTTATAACGACCCAAACAAATGTCTGGAGTTACAAATTGGTTTTTTTTATAAAATATGATTACTCTGCGCCTCTATCTAATGAGATCAGAATGCACGGTCAGACAACAAGTCAAAATAATGAAAAAAAACAACATCCGGATTTGCTGTGCATGTTACTGCACTGCCACACGGGTATCATCCCATTAAAGGTGTGGAAAGAAAAACCCATCTCTGTGAGCCTTAAAGCAATGGACACTGATGTTCATCCCTGCATGTCGTGCGTGCTCATTTATCGGTCTATGTGTGTGCATAAGCATGACCAAACGTTCGTAAAATGTTGAATACTTTATTTCATTCAATTAATGAAAAAAACTTTTGACGTCTCAAGTGCATTTGAAATGTTATTTTAGCAGACATACCAGAAAGTCAAAACAAAGAATTGTGTTAATCAATCATTCATTTGTATGTGGGTACAATATTTGCCAACTTTACCGCTTTATTAGTAAAATTCTCCTCTCGTGATGGAAAGGGTCAGCCAGTATGTAAATCAAGTCATTAAAACGTATGACTTTGCAACGCTATGGTTCATAAAATACGTATTTTTGTAATGGTAGAAGTCAGTAAGTTCCATTCATTCTCCCGCAAATATTTTTATTCCTCGAAAGTCTAATTTCCCAAACCATCGGGCTGCCCAGAGCTTAATGGGGAGCCTGTGGCAGAATGTCACATGAGGCCCTGCGTATTCATTAGCAATAAAAATACAGGCTCGTTGTGAGGTCCTCTTTTGTATGAGGCCCAGGGCAAATCGCCCCATCTTGCCCTCCACCTCTGGGCAGCCCTGGCCGTTCAATCAATCGCGGGACATTTGTGGCACACGCCTGCAAGCCAGTGCTTTGAACACGGGGCCAGTGAATAATGTGCATTGAATCACGTATCCAACATGAGGACAAGAGAGCTTAGCAAACGAATGTTTGTCCCATCCACAGCAACTTTGTACTATTATCAATTTTCACGATGTAAGTTTATCCGAGTGCCCTGTAAGACGAAACTGGCATTAAAAGTAATGCCAAATATTTTATTAACGGACACTCCTGAATGGGCGGCACGGTGGAACAGTGGGTAGCGCTGTCGCCTCATAGCAAGAAGGTCCCGGGTTCGAATCTCGGCTCGGGTGCCTTTCTGTGTGGAGTTTGCATGTTCTCCCCGTGTCCGCGTGGGTTTTCGCCAGGCACTCCGGCTTCCACCCACAGTCCAAATAACATGCTGCTGCAGAGGTGAATTGGCTTACAGACTAAACTGCCCGCAGTGCCCGGTGATGGACTGGCGTCCTGTCGTGGGTATATCCCTGCCTTGCGCCCTGTGTCTGCCGGGATAGGCTCCAGCTCACCGCGACCCTGTACACGATTAAGCGGTTCTGACAATGAGATGAGACGAGACACTCCTGAATGCCTGTAGCGCAGTGAGGATTTTCTGGATAATGTTTTTTTTTAATCAGTGTCAACTGCACGTTAACTAATTTCATCACGACTTGCCTTGCCGGATGTTTCACCAATACTTTCTATTGTTTGGCTGTCACGCCATTGATATTCTTCACGATCAGCCATCATCCCTATTACTGACAGTCATTTCATTTTTTTTATATGTTGATATTTGTTCTTGAAGCACATGTACGTGTACTGATATAGGTTTCCACGGCCCGGCGCATGATTGCTTACCAACGATATTCATCCTGGATAGCCCGTGTCAAGCAGGGCTGGGCTCAACACGACTATCCCAAGGTATAAACGGGCTCAAATGTGAAGTTTATTTTGTTTAACCACGTGGGAACTCAAGAGACCAGGAAAGTCTCATTTGCAAGAGTGAGCTGGGTGACCACACGGACAAAAAACAAACAAAATATAAAGTACAGAAAATGGAGAAACTAGAAAGCCAAACTACATCACGTGATAAATTTAAATATTGGATAAACATATCTCATGGATCAAACGTAGTGGATTTCAAATTTGCATTACCCTACATGACCACAATTGTTTTTATGTTCCTGTCCTTGAACTTTAACCTTTGGCACCAATATAAACCTTCGCTATGGCACACGCAGCCACCTTGCCGGAAAAACAGATACTTGCTCTTTCGCACGCCAAGCAAAACAAAGCGCGCCCAATCCCCCGTACGCACACCCATTGCCAGGGTCAGGTCCCACTCGTGCTGGCTCTGATGAGGAGTGCTCATCTTTGTTCTGTTAAAATGCCAAGTACTGTGCATTGTGCCCAAGAACAACGGCGGCACTTGTGTCCCCCCCCGTTGCTTAGGACGTTGTTGTGACGCACACGCCAACTCAAGAATTACATTAAACTACTGAAGTTGGCGACAGTGCGTTCGTTACAGCACGTGCGCACAGTGTGCTCGCTCATAAGGCATTTGATGCATGAGAAAGATGGAACCTTTTGGGCTCAATAGGGCGTAGGAAGGAATGGGATGGAATGACTGGAATTAACTGATGGAATGCCAACATCCTGTTGGTTACTTATGGCACTGAATTGCCATTCACTTTGGGCCATATAATATTAGTAGTTGAAAGCCCGTTGTTATTTTTCTGCGGGATTATGGCCTCCCCACACCATTTCAGTCATGGGGGGGGGGGGGGGAGGGCTTGTTTGATCATACTTCACCAGTCTGGTCAGTGCGAGTCGGTGAAGGTCCAGAAGGCTCATAACCAGGATCGTGTATCGAGTGTCGCTCGTGTTAACCACGGCCGGCAATTAAACGATTCTAGTCTTGCGCAGCAGGATGGCAATATGTTCATGAGCCATAGGCCAATGTGAACAATTGTTAGCCACAAGTCTGTTTCAGGCGATTATAACTTGTAACCTTCCAATTTTAATCTGGGTACTCAGCCTCACCGCTACACCAAACTGTATCCAATATATAAATGGACGACATACATAATCTTGCCAGATTGTCAGTAGTTTTAGAAGACGATTAAAACAGCCGCCCGCTTTCTTCCCGATGGCCACAAGAGTGCTTTTCAGGAGATTCATGTTGTTCAAGGAAACGTTTTCATAACGGCGCAGAGACCAATTTCAGATTGTTTTAAATGTTGACCTCGGAGATCGGTATCTCGGCTGGACCACGTGGGGATGCATCCCACAACATATCTCTCATTACCACAACAACGCGGAGCTGGTAAAAACAAGCACACCCACATGCACATGAACAGAAAGGCCCTCATGATCATCCAGGCACATTGAGATTAACAAGCAACCTTGGGCAGCAACACAGACGCTTAATCCTCACGCGAGATCAAGTTCGAAAGCTGTGCCGGTGTTACCGTGTCAATACAAACAGCACTGACGAAAGGCTCCTCTGCGCGAGAGGTACAGCATGGGCGCGCTGAGAGAATGACTCCGGCGCTCCATTCCCAAGTCACTGCGTAAACACTCAACTCTGACTATTCGTTTTTAGTCGTACAACCGAGGGAGCCGTAGTCTACAAGAAAAATCCTGCATGACGGTGCCACAAAGCCACCGATAAGATAAGAACAAATGTTCATCTGGTGCCACTGAACCCGCGCGCGTTTCGTGGGTTTCTTGATAAGAAGAGCGGCCATAGCAGGGGTCGAGTCAGTCATATCCTGCAGCTGCAAAATTCCCAAGACAAGGGTGCAGACGCTACTCCAGAACCCGGAATGTTCCAGAACCCGGAATGTTCCAGAACCCGGAATGTTCCAGAACCTCGCGCCTCGCCGTAGCGGCGTCTGGAACCTTCATTATGATTCAGGCTGGGTTGATGACCGAGGGTGGAAGTTTTCTGTGGGCGTATAGTAGGCTATGATACTTTGTGAGAAGACAACAGTAGTTGTTCTGTGAAGAGACGAGCCCCCCCCTGCTCCCCACGGCCATTATAATGTTGAGTTAGTACCACTGGCTCATGGTTACAAGGGAAGATTAGTACTACTGTACTTCAATGCTGCCTTCATCACGGAGGAATATTGACAGGCTCTGTTCGTCCCTCCATGCTTGTTATACACAGCTGCTGTAGAGCAATTTGGACGAAGGATCGTGTGGCTTGTCTACACATCGTGAATTCTTAATGAAGTGACAAACTTGTAGGGCAATGGGGCCGCCAGCGGGTTATAGCGTTATCTGTGCGTTATCTTCTCGAGTGTTATGTTATTGAGTGCGATCTTATTCAGTGTGCAAGTTCTCTCCACATAGTTTTTCTCTCGACAGATAAAACCGATCAAATAAATAAAATTGTCACTCTCGTTTTATATGAATACCTCTAAAAATGAATGAATGTGTGTACATTAGAAGCCGGAGTTTTTGTTTGTTCTAACTTTAACTGAGGACGACACGCCTAAAAACGAGTCTTAAGTATTGAAGATATTTATACGGAATGGTAGACAGCTAGAAAGTTGAACGATTGCTGACATCACCGCCACAGTGACGAAACAATAACTGCGCCCTGATGGGATAACTTGTATCCAAACCTTGACTCTGAATAATCCCACACTTGAATCCCTCGTGAAGCATTAGCGCAGGGATCAGTCGATTGCCTTAGAAATCCAACGGCATGAGCTGTGGATTGGAAAAGGTTGTTTTTGTATAAATAAATAGGTATACAATCTGCAGTAGAACCATTATTGTATCTGCACTAAGCAGTTGCTGCTTTTACTCATGACGTTATGTGAACTATCAGAGCAGCTGCCAGTGTTACTCACAGTTATCTTAATACTTTCTCTCTTTCTCACTTTCGTCGGAAACTCTACAATCAATTGGTACGTGGGAAAAGCAAAGGAATTTCTCCCGATAAGATTATACGTCCCAGGTTGTCATTTAATTCCTGACAAATTGCCTTCCCGCCTATCTGTTAAATGAAATATGCGTCTGGCCACTATGGGCTAAAGATATGGTTTTAAGAAAAAAATGTGGCTCCTGGAAAGTAAGCAGCCAATGCTCACAGCCAACACATGCTGAAGTGGTCTAACCCCCAGGTGCTGGACCATGTAACATAACAATACTGGCGTGACAACAGCATCGAGAAAGGAGTCAAGGTGCACCACTGTCAAAATATGCGATATGAACAACAAGATTGTACCGTTATCCGAGGACACAAGGCTGCAAAGTCAAGTTGCTGGCGTAATGACCCTAAACCGATTTACAAGTGGGTCGTAACTCTCAGTGCTAACGTATTAACGCGGTGGGAACTAACAAAGAACGCTTTTGTCCACTTTAAAATCTGCAATCGTGATTTGGAAGAACCCATGAAACGAGCAATTGATCTGTGAACTTGTTCACAACGTGTGACTGTGGAAGAGCAATTAACTGTGGAGGGTTGAGAGATCGCACTGTGTTCGGTGGCCAATTCAACTCATTACAGTAGCAGCGCGGTGCGCATTGTGAGAGTAGAAACTTTTACGTCCGATTTTATTGATCTTCCGAGCAAATTTTCCATGACACAATATACACGGACTACGATATACAATATATAACCAGTTACACACGCACACCGTGACACTCACATCCCCTTCAATACAAATTATGACAAGCACGCATTCAAGCGCTTTCACCCGAGGGTCACAAAGCGCTTCACGCGGTAAGACCCGCAGAGCAGAATGGGCGCAGAGCGAGCGCAGCGTGTAGTGCCGCTCTGCAGGTGAAGCCTTTGTCGGAACGGCCGCCAGAGGAGCTGCGCGGTGAGTGCTGAGTGAGTGTCTGGATGCTGAGGACCGCTCGCGTTGTCCGCTTGCGCTGATGATGCAGGAGTTTCCCCCCTGCGTTGTTCTGCGAGTCCGCTGAGTATGGCGTCAGAGTAACGTAAGGGGGCGGCACGGTGGCCCAGTGGGTAGCGCTGTCGCCTCCTCACAGCAAGAAGGTCCCGGGTTCGAATCTCGGCTCGGGTGCCTTTCTGTATGGAGTTTGCGAGCTTCTCTCCCCGTGTCCGCGTGGGTTTTCGTCGGGCACTCCGGTTTCCTCCCACAGTCCAAAAAACATGCTGCTGCATAGGTTAATTGACTTGCAGACTAAATATCCCGCAGTGCCCGGTGATGGACTGGCGTCCCATCGTGGGTATATCCCTGTCTTGCACCCTGTGTCTGCCGGGATAGGCTCCGGCTCACCGCGACCCTGTACAGGACTAAGCGGTTTCTGATGATGGGATGAGATGTGTCACGTAAGGTGGCTGTGGATCATGCAGTGGGCGAGGCTGAGTGCTGCGGTGGAAAGAAGGCGGATCTTGGAGTCCATCTCTCAAAGAGAAGCCTTTAATTAACCAAGAAAATCTATAGCAGCGTGGTGAGACCCCGCGTATTCGCTGATCTTACGTTTGTAGATGGGCCTCCAGTAAACCAATGACATTTGTAATGTTTCATGATTGCTCTCAACAGCTGTTCTTTCCCACGCTGGAAGTTAAACGTCATAAAGGAAAGAAGAGGAACACTCGCCACGGACGATCGTGAAAGATTAGCTCTGAAGAGCAATTCTCATGAATCGAGCTGTGAAAACCTACATCACTGAATGTACATAATTTGTAAGTAGGACGAGCAATTTATATATTTAGGCTGGATACTGGGTTTCACAACTCATTATGAACGAAACATAGCCCGGAATATGCCTCAGTGTTGTGCAACAATAGTCAATGGCAAGAGGTCTGCTAAGACTAGAGCAATGCTTGCGCGGAGGTCTCTTCAGACGTTCTATTGGTTGCATTTCTCCAGCTTTAAGGCAGCAGTCGATTAACAATAAGTCAGCTTTTATTTATCCGGGCAGCTTTAGTTTAAAAAAAATCTTACGCGACGTAAGCAGTTTCCTGACCACCTGCGTGTAATTTTACACGCGGCTAATGCGGTTAAAAAAAAAGACTAGATGTGAAAAAAAACGCGAGGTACTTCAAACCAGCTGTTTTGAGCAGGTACACGGCGATGGCAGGTATTGTGACAGCTTGTCAAAATACGGGGTTACAAAAAAATACAAGAGCTCAATACAGGAAGCCGAGATGCGATGCGGTTCTCTTTAGCAGGTGAGAGCAACAACAACATGAAAAGATCTGCAATAACAATTGCACGCTTTGTTTAACTTGTTTTCAAACAATAAGCGAGGCCGTAAGCCTGCATTCCACCTCATCGCCAGACCTTGCTGCAGCCAACGCCACGCACAACGCGTCTGATGGTGTTAAGCGTCAAAGGTGTTTGGGATGTTCATCTGAAACGTGTTTATTCTTCGGGTGGCGCGGTGCCTGCACGCCAATTAACCTATGCAGCAGTATGTTTTTTGCACTGTGGGAGGAAACCGGAGTGCCCGGCGAAAACCCACGCGGACACGGAGAGAACATGCAAACTCCACGCAGAAAAGCACCCGTGCCGAGATTCGAACCCTGGACCTTCTTGCTGTTAGGCAACAGCGCTACCCACAGGGCCACTGTTCCCCCCTTACTGTAATAATAACAACTTATATTTGTAGAGAACCCCACACCAAAACATCACAATCGTAGTACAAGTGTAAAAGGCTCAAAAAATATATTCCTTGCAGATTTAATTGTGGTGAGGCTGGCTCTTGCTCTAGGAATGTGACATTACAAATCATTCGTCTTGGCTGCTATCAGACGTTAATGCCACCAAATTATTAATGTAATCAAGGAAAGAATGACTTCTTAAATATGTTTTAAAAAATCAAAGGCAATATGACTTCTTGTTCAAGAGAGCATGGGGAAGTGCTACATCTCACAGAAATAAGCCATTAAAGAGAAATGTAATATTCCTCTTCCCACGTGGGTTGCTTCAGCTCATCATATTTTGGGGGTCAGCAAATTGAGTATCTACTTTGTGGAAAATCAACAATAGCCATCATTTTTTATAAGTTCTTAAACGATAAGGCAGGGTGCTCATCTCTACACTTGAGTCAGACATTCCCCATTGCTATGGCAAGGATCCAGATTATTCTTTCGACGACCCAGGTTTGGTTCCGCCAAAGAGGCACTCAATGTACTGCCAGCGGAATTTGGTACTCAAAAGTGGTAAACAATGTAGTAACAGTGGAATGATGGGCTAAGTTTACTCCTGCTTATAGTTTTAGCTCACAATCTTCTATTTGTGAAAAAATGCCCCCGGGTAGAGTACACTTGGCTGGAATAATTGTTTAAATGAAAAAGCCACCTGTACTTTGTTGCTGATGGAGTCATCGATTAATCGGACTGAGACCATAAAATCACTACACTTGAGAATCCATATTAATCCAGGGTGCTTTAAAACCTGGATCTTAACTCAGTGCTCTATCGCCCCAAAAATGAATCTTGGTTTTTGATGAGAACATTTAAATAACTGAAGTTAATAGTGATACCAGGATAATCACAGCAAAAAGGCAGAGGATATAGGAGACCAACACTACAAATACTGAGAGGTGTGTGTTCTGTCAGATATCATATGCAACCGCTCTGCCTTTTATCTGAAGCGATAATATTCATCTACCTGAGGATATATGGGCGGGTGCTCTTTCAGAGAACAATGGGCAGATGGTTATTTAAGAGTCACCGTGCTCACAGTCGTGCTACTTTACACTAGCTTCATGGTTCAACTGTACCAAACGTCAAATAGCACGTCAGTGTTGTAAGATGAATCACGACTGGTGGAGGCTGCGGCAGGGCATTCGTCTCGCAACTGGACACTTCCCCTCGCATGTGCCGCATCCTTTCTCAAGCACATCAGTGACCATGACCTTCTGATATTACTCACTTTCTACTGGACGTTCCTCCCTGTTGCATGCAGTTGCTCAAATTGTTTATGGAACTCTATTACCTTTCCAAGATTCTTGTTTTTCTTTATTTCCCAATCAAACCTTTATATTTTGTGTCTTGTTTTCTCATTACATGACCAAAACAATATAACTTTGCTGTCCTCGAATCTCATCTCATCTCATTATCTGAAACCGCTTAATCCTATATAGGGTCACGGTGAGCCGGAGCCTATCCCGGAAACACAGGGCGTAAGGCAGGAATACACCCGACGACGGGACGCCAGTCCATCGCCGGTCCTCGAATAATATTTATTTAATTTATTTTTGTACCCGCTATCCATAAATTATATATGACCTGCATTTCTGTCTTAAAAACACAGCGCTGTTGGTTCCAGTTCAATCTGTTGGGTCTTTGTAACTGTGCAGCTTTCATAGAGACTCACATAAAGGCCCATAGACTCAGACACCCATAGACTCACATAGAGACCCACAGACTGACTTGGAGACACAGCCTCACAACCTTCACATCCGCACAGGAGACCAGACCTGCTTGTGACACTGCGGTATTCTAACTGTAGTGCATCATTTCCGATCATTGCTTTACAAAAGGTGCTCCTTTAGGGATAACCATGTCGAGTGTCTCCCCCTCTCTCGTTAACGAGGTTCCGGCCGCCACGTTGATGTGGCCTCCAACGTGGGAGGCGAAACGTCGTGCAGGACGGAGGAGGCGCGCTCGACCCGGCCGACAGGGCAGCGCTTAAGAGCGATTCTCAAGACACACTGAGCCGCCTCAACCTGCACCAAGACAGCACACACCCTGGTCTAACGCTTCTCCTGACGAAAAACCACAATCCGCTCCACCAACTCAAATGGATGCTATTTGCTGCCTGCAGTATACACATTTATTACTGCTCTAAGGTATTTCCCATCGAGATCCTAGCCCACCAGTTCAAATCCCAGCTGTGGCTTGACTGACCCAATCATCCTCGTTTACTCTGTGACGAGGAGAAGCAGCTTAGAGGTGTAAAGCCTGACCACTTGACCTATGGAGTTACAGAACATGACTTCAATATCGGTAATGCACCGGGCTGTTTTCCACAGGTTTATTTTAAGATCAACCAACTCTCTATGCCGCGGGGCTTCTCTTCAACTCAATTTGAACCAATTTCGGCCAGGTAATGGGATCCCTTTTTCCAATGCTTCACAGAAAAGGCACACTTGTCACACGGTTACTGTAAATACGTGAATTGCTCTCACCACTCACACTTAGAAGAAAAATTATCCTGGATAAAGTGACCGTTTGCAGTGAGAGTAACACTGCAAGCAATGTGTCACGTTAATTACATGACCAGAGCAGGTATAGACAATGTTACATATACTTTGTTTTCAGCAATGTAATCACGTTATGGTCTATGAATGAATTAAAAATGTGTTACTCTTGTTGATATCATTATTGTTTACTGAAACAATAAGAACTGGGAATTGATTTCGAAAGCACTTAAGAGAGATAATCAACGGTGCCAACAGCTTAAGCTCATGTGATGACAGCAGCAGGCAGTCCTCACAGATAGCTCTGCACTACCTCCAACATAGCAGCGTTGTTTTAAAGATCCCCGTGAATAGAAATCATGACTCTATTCGTTATAATGGTTGCTTCGAAAAGCTGCTCTCTCGGGACCGACGCGATTCGTTATAATCGATTAAATAATGGATTCGGGGTGGCACGGTGGCCCAGTGGGTAGCGCTGTCGCCTCACAGCAAGAAGGTCTCGGGTTCGAATCTCGGCTCCGGTGCCTTTCTGTGTTGAGTTTGCATGCTCTCTCCCCGTGTCCTCGTGGGAGCGATTACATTATGTGACTTCCAATCTCTCAAGTACTTGGCAATCATACGCATTTTGAAACAATAATCTTGCAGATATGGCCATGAATAATACACTCCACGATCCAAAATGGTGACTGATGGTTTAAACAAATGTTGCCAATTTTTCTGCCGCTTACATGGAGAGCTGCCAGGATGTCAGTAATTAAAACTCCTTTAGGAATACACATTTAATAAAAATGAATTATTATCAGACTCCACTGTTGCCATTTTTCAGCCTTGGCAAGATCATTATTATTAGAATACATAACCACTCTTGGCACTCGGTGCCACTCACTGCCAAGCAGCAGAGGTGGCTTTGCTTAAAAAAATGTCAGGGCAGCAGGCCGTGTAGCAGTGGACAATGCAACCTTTACCAAGCAGCTGGTTTGTATGCAACCTCACAGCCAGCGAGGCTATTCGGGGTCATGCGGATGAATGCGTAATCCTCAAAAGCAAGAACGTAAGTAAAGCAAGGCCACCCACCTCCAAGTCTGGCTTCTGGCTAAAGTTCAAAACGTAAACTGCAGTAACGTTTGCAACAAAGCTCCCAATTTAATGTTTCAATGAAATGTCTAAGAATCCTACCAGTTAGAGGTAAATCTGTTCAGGTCAAATTCGTAAAATGACCTATTTAACTCTCACGCAGTATGTCCGGGATATGTTACCAGGATGATCCATCGAGATGGACCGTCTTGTTTGCAATGGTGTCCAATGATTACATCTGACGAATCGAACAAATCACCTGTGCGGTATATGAGTACGTTTTGTCCAGACAAAGATGTACCATTTCTGGCAATTACACAGGTGTTAAGATCTTAAAACACCGAATACATACTTTTCATAAAGTGTCCAATTTTGCAAAAAAAACACATATATACTTGTGCTTAAATATGCAAACACAAATGATTTGATAATGTACGCATTGTCCTTGGCGTTTTAAAATCACAACACCTGTATAATTGCCAGAAATGGTAAAACCTCTTCTCTCTTTTCGCATGCACCTGCCCATCTCTCATCTTTGCCCTCGGCCAGTAGGGGACGTTCAACCTTACTGTGATCGGTCCGAGAGTTGCTTTGCAAAGCTGTTCCTTCAGGATAGTCGTGTCAAGCGTTCCCTCACTCTCCTCTGTGACGTCTCACCTTCCACGGTGGAGGTATCTTCAGGCGTTCTGAGTTCCGAGTGAATTCTATCCCAAAAGAACAGCTATGGTGAGCAATTCTCACACAGCGAGCCATGAAAACCTCACATCACTACGTGTGGTCAGTCCGTCTATCGGACACCGGAGTCAGATGAGTAACAAAATTAAACAAACACGGAGTGGCTACTCACCTCTGGCATTTGTCTTTAGCCAGTAGCGGAAATTCCACATTCATATGACAGAGACGAAACTAAACACTGGACAGCTACTTATATCTTCCCAAGGTGTTTATTTATTTTATTTTATCTGTGCTGGAGGGATGTTGAGAAACAAGAGCACAGTACAATTGATTTTTTACCGATTGAAGTTTTTTTTTTTGCACCAAGAAACATAAACCTATAAGTGATGTTACGGTTAATGCGGCGTGTAATTTAAACATGCCGCGGTGAATAATTATTATAACTGTGAATGTTTTTTTCCACTGTTTACTGTGAACATAACCACAATAACGATCTCCCACTCTTGAGTATTTAAGGTAACACGTGGAGGCTGGCCATGCAGGCATGAAACCAAGTGGAGTTATTCATTTACCCATGGTGCAGCTCGCCGTGTCCATTATAGTTCCACACCCAGAAGCAACGTCAGACGCCATTGTGTTCTGAAGTGGTCCGGTGACCGACGAGGCAGAGCATTGTGCTGACACGAATACAGTCCGAGGCGTGTACCTGGGTGCCAGCCAGCTTGTATCAAGCCGTGTTCTCAAATGTACTACGTTTTGGGCCTCAGCCCAGCCAACATTAACTGCTCATGTGACGATGCAGGTTTTGCATGGCTCGACGCATGATGAGTGCTTCGAGAAGCTGCTCTCTCGGGACAGCCGCGGCGATCGCTTCCTCTCGCCACCTCGCGACGTTTCGCCTCGCACGTTAGAGGCATCCTCAGGCGCCCGAGGTGAACAGCTTTTCGAAGCGATCATCATTAACTGCTCAGTCAAAAAAAGAACATTTTTGTGTTTACATTTTATTCGGCTCACCATAACGTCCAGCTCTAGTGATATTCACTTAAATCAATGGTATTGTCATGAAGAAATGTGGGATCTATGACAGTGCACCTCCAAGCGTGTGGATAATGAAGGGCACTGTGAAGTAGTCCCTACTTGCTATTTCAGGGAGCTGTCAGTAAGCACGTGGCCTTGCATCGCTCTCTGTGAGAGTTCCGAATAGACACTGCACCATATGACATGACACTGGTGGCACAATTGAGATGCAATTAGGAAAGGGCACAAAATATATTAATTAAAAATAAAGCTTTAGATAATAGACGCGTTACAGAGCAACTGATTGTGAAAAAGGGTAAATTGGAGAAAGTAAGACAATCGTGTTGTAAAGTTCAAGCTCAATGTGTGTTAACTGCCACCCACCCACCACCACCGCTGCCATAATCCACATGAAAAATAGAGCAACACTCGTTCTTGCTCATGGAAATTCGTCATTCTCAGGAAGGGTAGTCACTGCACAGTATAACATTGCTGACGTTCCACGAAGTGACGCCTATTATTTTATCAACCGCAGAGAACTGATTGGCTGAGACAATTCATGTTGTTTTCTGAAGCTGTTCTTGCAGGATAGCCGTGTCGAGCGTTCCCTCCGTCTCTCTCTCTCTCTCTCTCCTTCACGACGTTTCGCCTCCCACGTCAGAGGCATTTTCAACAGAGACAGGGAACGCCCCGCACAGCTATTCCGCAAAGAACCGCCCCAGAGAGAAACACGCGTACGTCCAGCCATGATCATCTTCATCGGTCCGTTGACCCCACGTCGCTCCGTCTTGCGCCTCAAGTTCTCTGACCGCAGCGTCATGCCGGCTGGCAGTGCCAACGCGCCACAGCGATCATACATCCACCTTCTCTGGTAGCCCCTCTACTCGCGTCAATTAAGCACTGACACATCGCATGCCAATGTTGACCGGAATTAATTAACATCTGCTCTGAGGAGGAGGAGGAAGAGGTGCTTTGAGAAACACGGCTGTGCATCATCACCATCATTATCAATATCCGCGAAATCCTGTACAGCGTCCCGGGCGACCAGAGTCTATGCCAGCCGATAGAGGGTGCAAGGCAGGGCTAGACCCAGGATATGACGCCAGTACATTGCAGGGCACTGGGGAATGCCCGGCAAAAACCCAGGCGGACACGGCAAGAAAGCAAACTCCACGCAGAAAGGCACCCGAGCCACGAATCGAACCTGGAAACTTCTTGCCGTGAGGCGACAGCGCTGCTCACTTTGCAGTGACTGTGCAGTGATCCGTGATTCACAGGTGAGTGAGTAAAACAGCCATACCCGTGTGCCAGGCAGCAGTTGGCAATCTCTCTTCCACTCGAATCCTCCTCGTTTCCGCGCGAGAGACACAGCTGGCTCCGAATCCCCGCTCACTCAGCCGCCCATGCTTCAAGATCGCTCTGTAAAACGGCAAAAAGGGAAGAATTAAACCTGGGTGATTTTTTTATTTAGTTCTATGTTCAAGCGCGCTGGACTGGAATTCGCCAGTTTGGTTCTTTGTGCGGGACGAGACGGTAGGAACATGGGGCAACGGTTCCAAAACTCCCAGCTCAGTCCACCCAGCGGCACGGATGAGTACAACCAGTGTCGATCGGCAGGTCGCGTGTGGTGGAGTAAAAAAAAGAGTGCAAGAGTAAACTAACTCACCCGCTAGGGCTCCCACCTTGTGAAGGCTCTACCGACAGCAGTGGTGCAAGCGAGCAATTGCAGGGCTCCACATTTACATTATGTTTGCTTCAGATCAAGCGTCGCGTTTAAACTGGTCACTAAATCTCAATCGTCGTCTGAAAAGTCAAAGGCACTTAAACGGCCGACACACTGACTGTGATTTCGAATACGGCCAGGTGGTGCTGCAACCAGAGTACTCGACTCACAAGCAGGAGACCACGAGTTAAAATATTAGGAAGGGGTCAACGCCACCCATCATCTCTCCCGGCTCAATAAAATAGGTGCCGTTTTGTCGGAATACACGAGCAATTGCGCTACAAAACATTGATCCCCATAACAGAGTGGGATTTCCTCTGTGACCCTAGAAACAATGCGATGGATGAGCGCTATTCTCAGTTTGTGTGGAGACGCATTGTGATGCTGCGTGAGCGTGTCGCAGTACTGATCACAGTCACTGGTCCTCAGAAATTCCACATTCCTGTGACAGACACCACGCGATCTGTAGTAAGTCAACAGTGAAATTCATACATATACAGTACGAGTAATTACTTCAATATCAGTACCAACTTAATCTTGTACGAGGTCGCGGGGTGCCGGAGGATGTGACGCCAGTACATCGCAGGGCACTAGTATGAGTACTGTATGTGTAATACTATAGCGCACATTGCTACCATCCACGTCGCTACTGAATTGAATATAAGTAAAAATAAGCTTTCTGTAACGCTATCTATTTCAGCCTAAAACTATGCTCAACACAAGACGACATTTAATTTTGAATGAATACATTTTGAATGAAATCGGGTTAAACGACACATTGGTCTCGTCGCAAACAAGAACTCATATAAACTATGAGCACAATAATAAGGTAGGGAGCATCCAACCAACCGCAGTAATCAGACAACGCATCGTAGCAAGGCTGTCAATCGTGTGCGCTGCACTCTAGAACCTCCCGCACACACAAACACACGGCAGCACCACGCTTTTTCACACTGCAGTGATCATTACCTTAAACGTACCATCGTAAAATACACACACACACACCGGCACGTCAGACGTTAAACACCTGGGACTTGAATAACGACCGCAGCTCCGCTCGTCCGTAGGAAGGAATATCCATGTACCGTGTGCGGTCACGGCAAATGCTATCCTCCTCCTCCTCCTCCGCAGACTCACGCGAGGCAACCTCAACTAACGCACGCCCATTCCCAGGCGGGCAGGGCAGGTGCTGCTCCCTCCGCTCGGTAGGAAGATCGCAGCACCGCAAGACGGATTAGATGTCAGCGGAGATGACAGCCGCGGTTGAAACCGCTCGACGTAGTGCCGCCCGCCCGGCAGTCGGGACAATGCAACGACGGAGCGCACGGAGGTTGCAGGCGAGAGACACAGCCGCGGACAAATTCGATCCCACGCCGTCCAATCCGTGCCGGGTTTTTTTTTTATTTCGAGTCGAAGTTCGGACTCGAGAGTTTTACGGTCGGCTTGCGTGCGGGGCCGTGACCTGCTCGCGATTACCGTTCCTCGCTCGAGCCCCCACGGTCATACTCGAGGAACGCCCGTCCGTGCGTCCGTGCGTGCGTGCGTGCGTGTGTGCGTGTGTGCGTGCATGAGTGTCTTCGTGCGTGCGAGCGAGCGTGTGTGCGTGCATGAGTGTGCCTTCTTGCGTGCGTGCGTGCGTGCGAGCGAGCGTGCGTGCATGAGTGTGCCTTCTTGCGTGCGTGCGTGCGAGCGAGCGTGTGTGCGTGCATGAGTGTGCCGTCTTGCGTGCGTGCGAGCGCGTGTTTTCGTTTTTTTTTTAAATACCCGCGGCTTAAGCGCGAGTGGCTCTTCTGAGCTCACTCGCTGCTTGCAGCCACATGCAGTCAGATCCACCTGCACGCACGCTTCAGGTTGGATTTCTTTGAAAGTCTGCTTCTCATAATCCTGAGACTGAGCGATGGAATGATGGTCAGCGGGAAAGAAACAATTACGGAGACAAATCTGGATCATCGTTATTATTAAATCTTCTATGACCGTAGTTTTTCTTTTAAACTATAAAAATCGAATGATATTCTGATTCGTGTGCTCAGAGTATGATACAGTACTGTCTTAGACAGCGTTCTTGTAATGGACAGAAGTCTTTTTTAAAACTTTTAATTTCACCAATTATGTTTCAGTGTTCCTAAGTACGGCATTGTTGGGGTAAAAATATATTGGTTCATTCCTTATCAGTCCCCCTGTTTAAATTTGTAAATAGCCGGAGTCTATCCCGGCAGACACAAGGCATTGCTGTTCCCAGGGCGATTACTATAAACTTAGTCCATCACAGGGCTCCAGGGATAATTAACCGAGGCAGCAGCATGTGTTTGGACTTTGGGAGAGAACCAGAGTGCCGAGTGAGAATCCACACGGACACGAGGATAACAATCACACTACATTCACAAAGGTAGCCGGGACGGGAATGGCGCACAGGCCCTTTTACCGTCAATTCGCAGCTCTACTCATTGCACCACCATGCCGAGACAAAAGAAACGCCCAGCATAACCCTAAATAACGGCCTAAACATTAGACAAAGTGTCAGGCCGAGCAAACATTGCTCTTTATTTTGGAGTTCCACCCATGTGGTGTACGTATAATGATGTTTTCTCAACCTTGAGCTGGCGTTCTCTGCTCAAATTTCTCCACTCCCACAAACCTCTCCATCACAACTTTCTGGACAGCACACATCACCAGCAACACCTTGACCCCCCCTTCACCGCTCACATCATCATTCATACATTCATTATTGCTGGTCTCGGCCAGTCCAACCCTCCTTTATTTGGAATCTATTGAACCTCAGCGGTTGTTGGTCAGCAGCTGTTCTAAGGCCGGCGCAACATGAGATTTGCGAGGTCAGCATTCTGTGCATAGCCAGGGCACCTTCATCGAGCCAATGTTACCCTAGGTAGAATCCAGACCAGGTTTACTTGCCAACTACTGCTGGCGTATCGTGTTGCTTTCAAGAGTAAAACTCGAGTTGCTGGGATTATCTAAATGTGCTGATGTCTAACTACGCATAAATACAAACGTAAAAGATTATCTTAGAAGCCCTCGCAAGAAAAGTGCTAAGGGCAGGCACGTGTCTTCAGTTAGTGATGCGAGCAGGACTACACGCAGGCCAAACTAGCTTTCATGTTAGTTATGTAGGAGCCCCACATCAGGCAGCCATTTAATGCAGAAAAGACCATGAGAAGATTCGGAACAGGTCCAGGTACCATGTGCTACCGACATGCAAGAAGAGGGCGCTAGGATTTATGGATCATGCCACATGGCATTAAGCGTTAGTAATGGTACAGGGTGCAGCCCTGCTCACGACACAACTGGAGGAAGGGCGTCCCCTGGAGAGAGATCCGTAGGGCCCCTCCAGAAGTTATTAATGCTCACTCCTCACGATGGAGATATATCTAGAATAAGGTGCGAATACCTACACTTTATCCCACCCCACGCGCCCTGTGGAGAACCCAATATGCTACTGGATGTGAAGAGGAAGTTCAATGCATGTGCCAACCGAGAATTGCTTTCCAAAGCTGTGTCGAGCGTTCCATTTCCTTCACAACGTTTCGCCTCTCGCGTTGGAGGTGGTTTTTGGAATCAAATCTCACGCATGGAGCCGTGAAAGCCTGCATCAGCACAAAGGTGCGGATTGGCTTCAACTGCCGTGCCGAGAAATTAAATTGACAAGATGAATTCCGCATTGTAACTCCAAGTGTCCTCTCCACGCACCACACGGTAGCGCGCCTTCTGAAGTATTGTGCCAACAACTCTCACCAACACCCTCTGTGCACACGCACGGACACACCCAGGACATGGTAATATTTACTTTGAAATGTCTGTGGTTTCCTCACACCTCTGTAATGATGTAAGTCGCCATCAATAAGGGCGTCTGCGAAATAATAATATTAAATTATTAACTATAATTCATAAGCTGACACAGAAACAGCTGTACAGGTGTGGCCTGTGCGGTCTCTCTCTCTCAAGATTTCACTTCTTCTCTCTTGGCAAAGCTCGCTCGTGATCCCATTTGTTTGGCAGCAAGAGATTGCTAACGGCACGCCCATGAAACGCCACACAGAGCCTTCGAGAGGCACGGAACAAGATACAAAGTATGTATTTTTTTTTTATGCAAACAACTTGTTCACGGTGCAGAGGAAAAAAACCCAAAAAAATGTTTTTGCTGCTGATTTTCTGTTCTGGTGCCACTGTTGTTGACGTGGCCGTTCTCTCCGCAGCTCTGTGAAGCGCTTTGTGACCCTCGGGTGAAAAGCCCTCTATAAATGCAATTAACATTATTATTGCCTTGCACGACAAACATCGCTACCACGTTTGAAAGCTGGATTTTAGTGCTCGCGATAAATCCGTTTTGCGTAAGCGGTCTGCGACATGCCCTGAGTGGATGAACGACACAAGTGGCACTGCGACACGATGCGTGGGTGTGACTTTAAGAAATTGGCAAAATTATTTAAACACAGGACATGTTACTACTCGTCTTGTGTCCGGTAATATATTCAGGCCGGGTGGTCCTGGGGTCCGGGAATTGGGCTCACAATCAAAAGGTTGACGAAGATAATCGCAGGGAAAGGTTGACACAACGTAGAATCTCTCTGCGTCGTATAGATTACGATGTTATCGGTCAATTAATTACTTTGTGTTTTTTTGTTGCTGTTGTTGCTGTGGGAGAAAATCAGAGGAAACACAGGTGGAACTGATTGTAGGATAGTCTTTCTGTGAGGCACGGAAGTTACTGCTGCGCCCGCATGACACCCAACCGTTGCTGCTGAAATATGTTGCAGTTAGGCTGGACAGTACAAACTGCTGAGGTGTCATGTTAACATCTTTATTGCACCGTTTCTAGACCATAAGCGTGGGAGAGTCAGCTAAATGTTCCGGTAAAACTCACAACAGCTGTAGTAACCTGACTAGACCGCGCTTGGACAATTTATTGACAGAAGTAAGAACAATGAGGACATGAGAGATTATTGATGCCCGTTCTCTGGACACACATATTGATATAATGTCCGGCTTCATAAAAATCACAATTTTTATAGGGTTTTCTAAAGTTCATCTCGCCATAGCAAGCATCGATAGCAAGTGTGATCGGCTATGTTGGCCAGGTGGTGTCTGCGCTCTAGGTGAGCCATTTGCAAGCTAACTTCTTGCAGTTGCTTATTTAAGGGAAGTCAACAGCGGCCACCTAATGGTGAGACGATCAAAATAATAATAAGTATTTTATTCAGAGCCAGTGGAGCCCATTCCACATTCCTATGGTGTAGACTAGTATAGTCATCTGACAGCCATTGCTTGCTTTATAAACCCCGGTATTTATTGCATTGACACTGGAGGGAAGTTGTCAACAAGAGTTGACTGTAATGCTAACTTTCCACAAAGTATACCGCATTTTACAATCCCCCAAAAAGACGATAGGTTGAGTCGAACCCTGACCCAGATTTAAACTGTTGTCTTGTGGACAGAGTGAAACGTTCAAACTACACTGCCACCTGGCCAGATATCCGCAGTGTTAAAGCACATGGCGTGTTTACAAGCCTAAGTACATTTTCTGCTCAGTAAATTACAAGAAACGTTACCCGAGTGAGTCGAGTTTTAAATACAAAGGCCCGCAGTCTATATGCAGCCCTTTGAAAGGGATCATTTTTCCCTTCGTTTGGAAGCGTATAGAGAAGTCTACGTGGCTATAAGGTCCGATGCTAATGCCCGCATCGGAGAATCGAGCCAGCGTTACTGAAAGCCAGGGTTCAAATCTCAGGCTCTCAGCTGAAACAAAATCGTGTTCACCTGCGGATTCGCCTGGTTCTGCAATCGCCACACAATGCAACGACGTTAAACGCATTAGTTAAGCGCTTAATCTGGTCATTTCAAAGTCTGATTAATTAATCGGCGGACACAAACGACGAAGTTAGCCACCCACAGGGAAAGAAAGAGCTCAGTGGAGTGCTCGCATAGAATTGCTCATTGAAAGATGACATTCAACAGTCGAAGGTCATATATGAGTCAGTAGGTTGTAGTATTGTATGGTTTTTTTTTTATCCTGCCCCCGTATTAATAACAATGCTGGATACATTGTTTCAATCGCCACTCATGAACGCCACGGTCGGGAATTGAACTCAGGTCGCCGGGATAATAGTGCTGCTGTCCGTTAACTCCTGCGCGACCGCTTGATTACCGTCACAAAATGTGGACACACACACACACACACAATTGTTCCGTACCGTCTCCACACTGTGCTGCCAATTACCGAGCGCGGGTGCGAACGTGATGGAGGAGAGGCTTAACACTGTTCAAACTACTGCAGGTGTAGGAGGGCTTCTCGAAGGCACATTGAGAATGTGTCGTCACAGCCGTCCTCGGCGTTATCAACATTGGTCAAGGTCTATCCACTGCTGAATGAAGGCCTCCCCCACACCGTGCGCATGCCCCTCGCAGGCTGTCCCGCTCGCGTCTGCCGACAGCGGGCGAGACCCACACGCTGCCGGAGACGCATCAAGCGACCTTTAGATGTGCAGTGGTAACTGTACAAGAAACAGTTTGCCCAGTGGTTTAAAGTTACCTCGCCACATTACCCGATACTATTTAATTTAGCATTTTGCCACGCATGATGGAGTGCAAATAAAAGATTGATGGGGGTTCGTGGGGCAGGAACCGGCTAATGCATAAATAAAGCAAGTTGGTGGGCAACGAGAGGCGTTTTGGCTGACGGGCTGACCCGCAGGAACAATTCTCCATGTAAATCACTCAGCGCAAAGGCGATAACGAAGCACGTAGAGATGACAAGCGGCAGAGTGGGAGAAGTTCACAGTGCCCTGCAAGGTTTCACGACGAGCGAACAGACGGAAAAGCCCGCTTGTCGCAGTCAATCACCGAAAGTAGCCCACGTTTAGCATTGTCCAAAGCAGGAACCAACACGCTAGCCACAATAACTCGTGCAAACACGACAATAAACACACTGCAAGCCAGTTCAAAACAGGTGGCACGCACAAAGCATCCCAATGTCACATGGGAGCACGGCTCTTGGGCCCGGCAGACACCTTTCTGTGAGAGGCATGAGATGAGAGAAGTGTGCCACAGTGATGTGGAGACAGTTACTATCCTGAAGTCATTGGTGTAGTTGGCAGAAAGGTGGAAAAAGCTCGCCGTCATATAATTGTAATAATAACAACTGATAGCCCTTTGTCAAAACACTGCTGGACGACAGGGGTCCCTTGCCTTGTGAGTCGCAAGGTTGCTTTGACAACGCTTCACCATGCTGGTCAATGCAGGTGATTGAGAGGGTGACCAAGGAATGGTTGAGTAAGCACTCGACACCTATGCTGGTCGTGGATGAGAAAATAAACGAGTTTTCTGGATCCATAGCGCAGTGCGCTAACCACGGCACCTCTGCTCCTGCTACCCAGTGTGTACGAGTCATTCGAGTTGTGGAGAAGACGAGGAAGGTGGAGAGCAAGGACTTGGATGATGAGACACCGATGTGGAGAGCAAATGGGTTCTTGCCAGCAGTCTCATGAGAGGAGGAAGGACAGCTTCCTGTCCTTCAGCGCACTCGATGCTCAGGATAGTTTGCTCAGGGTCAGTCATTCAATCCTCTGTAAGGTCACCTCATAGCTGCACTTAGTTGCCAGTCTTGTGAGGGATTTTGGTTTGAATCGTATATGACCATCACTCGCACAGATACCAATGTTGAATAATAATTATAAAATGTTCCATGTTCTTAATTTCTTGCTTTAATGAAGGATTATATTGATTTTTGCTTAGCAAGCAAGCGCCAGACCAAAATATGCTATCCCTTAACGATAATTTACTTCTTTAAAGCACTTTGTACCCAAATGGCATGAAGATATGTACAATACTTTCGACTTGGGGAACAAGACTCACACAGGCTGATACACACTGATAACGTGGCAAAAAAAAAAGAAAATACGACGATTAATGGAAATAAAATAAAAGCCGAGCTAAGCGAATTGATATATTTACTATGCAGCGCAACGTGAACCCACTGCTGGGCTGGATGCCGGTCTCTGGCGCCATGAGGGCCGTGTTTGTTTGGTATCGCGACGCTGGTCAGCCTGCGGGCATCTGGGACCGCCGGTTCGGATATCACTCGCCACTGGCGTTCGCCGAGCAGGGCAACCAAACAGATGTGTTTCGGTTCATCGCTTCATTCCACAGCGCGAGGACCCCGTGCGCCGCGGTTTAGTACACCCACCTGAACGTACTGACAAATGATGACGCGCGCGTTTGTGTACGAAACCCAGAGATTATCTTCTGCTTCAACTCAATCGCTATAAGGCGTTGTGATCGACAAGCCCGCTTCACCGTCAAAATGTTCGGAGCGGAAGCATTGATTGGAAGCCAATTGCATGCGCGGTTCCTGCATGGTCGATAAAGGTGCGTACCGTCTTGTGGAAATACAAAAGCGGTAATGTCCTGGTCCCCAGCATAAGAATGTGGAATTTCCTTCATCAATGTGGCTGTCCGTGACTTTATTTTCTTTGCCTTAAAGCAGCCACAGCACAACTGACACACAGTACAAACAAAATATTATTTTTTATATAAATAGTAACAAAAAGCTCAAGATCAAATCTCTCAATATTTCGTTGAACATGTGACTGTGCTCACTATTGCTGCGGAATTCCACATTCCTATGGCAAGGTCCAGTCCCTAAATGGAAACATGCTGTAACTTTATGATGACACGATGATGCTGAATATGAGGATATTATTGCACTGGGTATGTTTGATCATTATCGTATATAATGATGTAGGTTTTCACGGCTCGATGCATGACACGTTAGAGGCAACCTCAGGCGCAGAACTGAGGATGCCTCTAACGTGTGAGGCGAAACGTCGCGAGGAGAGGAGAGGGAGCGATCGACGCGGCTGTCCCGAGAGAGCAGCTTTTCGAAGCAATCATCATTATCGTATACAACAATTAAAATGTCTCGAGAACTAGCGTGCAAAAGAAAAGATATGTTTTGAGTACTGTCACGCAAATATGTGTAATCGCATAGTGAGTATGCATTGTTCCGTATCAGAATTAGACGCTTGCTTGTCGATAGATCTCGAATGACCAGTTCCTTTTCCCTTTGAACGTGTCCCCATCGCAAACATAAAAGCCTGCAGACGATGACTTGCACGTACATTAGCAATGTTTGCTGATTTCATTTCTGACCGACGCTGCGCGTTACACTTAAACCTGTAAGTCAAGCTGGGCTGCGTGGGCGTTCAAACCGCATCTGTTACTGTTTCAGATCCATCTCTTGGCCACACGCATGGCATGATAAGACTCGCCAACAGCTGCACCGCTAGCAGCATGACATGTGCAAAAATTACCATTACACACGCACTGCTGGGCACGTGTGTGCGGACTCTACAGTTATGATCCCATTCAGCATGCAAACGTGTTTAATATATGATGTAACGCTTTGTACGTATGTACTGGTGTAGGGTGTTATGGCTTGATGTACAAGAATCGCTCTTAAGAGCAGTTCTTTCTGACTTTTTCAAAATCGTAATGATGCCTCCAACGTGGGATGTGAAACGTTGTGAAGGAGTTGAAACGTTCACCATGGCTAACCTGGGGCAGCTCTTGGGGGCAAGTCTCTCCATACACAACCATACAGCTCTATGAGTGGATTCCACTATGCCTTGGATAAAGCACAAGACTAATAATTAGGAGGCAAGGATGGGTAGAGAATGGGCTCACACTCAGCACTGGGTGGCCCCAATCTCTCCCTTCACTTCAATGGGTTTTCTGCATTGAAATCCAATATCAGAGTGACAAAGAGCAATCGTACTGAGTAAGGGAAGCCGATCCTTTCCCTCTGCCGCCCCACTCGTGGTCAAAAGTTCCCATGGCCGGGACCCGGCTATTGTCAGCCTTGGGCAAATTAAATTATCCATTGTGTGACTGTCCAAGTGGTCAAGTGCTGAACATAACATGGGTAATGCGAATATAAATTGGTGGCTTTTAGCTATTGGTGGAACTTTCACATTCAGTCCCGTTTGTGACAATTTTTGATCATTTGAGCAACCCTGGATGGATGACGGGTTAATTTAACCTAATTATCATTTGATAATAATGTTAGCTGTAGAATATCGCCTGGTCAGATATGTTTTTTTTGTGAATATAAGTATGGCGCTTTAAAAGACCGGAGCTTTGGCGCAGTAACGAGTGCACGGCGCTTTAAATCTGGTGACCTGAGTTTGTTTTTCGTCTGTGGCCAAGGTCAGCGACATGTGATGAATGAAGCGGCTCTGGGCCTCCTGCACCATCCCCGAGTGAGCAACCTGGTCAAGCGGCTCAATCCCCACAACGGCACAGGCACAGCTCCATCCGCAGTAAACAGACAATGGATTATTACTCAGCAACTCACTAGTGTTGCTGTAATCTTAGGAAAATAATTTATTTATAGGGAAAAGCCTCAATGTGCCAAGACTTTTGGAGGAGGGTCCTGCATTCGCATGTGAAATCAATCTCGTAAAGCGATTGCCGTGTTAAGTGCTCCACGTCTCTCTGTCGCGACGTTTCACCTCCCATGACGTGAACCAGGCCGGGGGGGGGGCGCTCGACACGGTTATCCAGTATGAACAGCTTTGCTAAGCTGATCTATGGAAATATGATCTCTGGAAATCTACATTAGTACAATTCCATTTCATTAAAGGTTTTGCTCTGTATCGGGAGAAACGGGTATTTCCTCAAAAAAGAGAGATTTTCATACAGCGAGGTCTGCACAGATGGGTTCATAGGCTCATGAGCTGACCGACGATCTCTTGACCACTTCACAGACCAGTGTGAGTCCCCTCACTAAAACAAACGTGCAGAATGTGACGGCTGAAGTACTCACCCACACTCCATGAGTACATATCCCCAGTGCTGGAGTCTCTCCACTGGCTGCCGCTAAATACAGGATTGAATTCAAGACCCTGCTCCTCACCTACAAGGCTCTCACTGGCGCTGCTCCGACATACATCCGTGACCTACTTCAGGCACCCTCCTCAGCACGGCAACTTCGATCCTCCAATACGGATTTGCTGTATGTGCCCAGATCGCACTTCAGTTCGATAGGTGACGGAGCCTTTCTCGCGCACTACTCCCAGACTTCAGAACTCCTTTTCATTGGAAATTCGGTCAGCTGAGTCACTGGATATCTTTAAATGCCATCTAAAGATTAACTAGTTTCATAAGGACTTGAAGTCCTCGGGCTAGAACTGTTGATGCTGCTCACTGCTGTGTCCGTGGATGATGATGTGCTGTTGACCTGTGCTTAGGAACACTTCTTCCTTTATTTGCTTTAACAATTTTTGTATTTGTTATCCTTCATTGATTTCCAGCAATTATTTTACTTAATAGATATATTTTGATGTTGTGATTGACATGTCCTCTCCACAGCTCTATGTAGCACTTTGTGACCCTCGGGTGAAATGCGCTGAACAAATGCAAATATTATTATGTTTGGATTATCGGTGTTGGCTACGAAGCACTGCTCTATGATTGGTTAAATTAAAGGCGCTTAAATCATTCAACGGTTTACAAGCGACAAGAGGCACTTGCATTGTAAACCTGCGCGAGATGTAAAACCGAGGATCTATTTTGACACCGCTGAGCCGCAACAAAGCAAGATGGGCGAGTGCTTGGCGGCAGTTTAATGTCGTTGAAATCACGAAGGAATCTTTTCTTCCTTCCTCTCCTCGCGCGCTGCTGTATTCGCGATGAACCGTCGGTGATTATTCTTAAAATAAACATGTGCGCGTTCCCGTGGGAATTGGGAACATCATGGCCACCTCTGCACGGATGACTTCCGGACAAAACGGCCTTGTGCCGATAAATAAATACATTTGTGTAACGCTCTCACACACACGATCGTATTCGTTCAACAAGGGCATCGTACAAACTATTGCTGCCTTGCACAGCTACGCAAACATCGGAGGACAGGACGACACATGGCGGAAATTTGGCACGCTTGCGCAAAGTCCACCAACTGAGCAGAGACACTCAGATTTGTCACTCGTGAGATTACCCGAAGCACATTTAGCCACCCGATGTCTGCTAATACACTTTTCATTCCGGTTGGACGAGTTTCCACGAGGATGGAAAAAAAAATGTGGCTACTGGTTTTCAATAGGCTTACATAAGCCCCAGGGTGGGCGGTACGGTGGCCAAATGGGTAGCGCTGTCGCCGCACGGCAAGAAGGTCTCGGATTCGAATCTCGCCTTGGACGCCTTTCTGTGTGGAGTTTGCATGTTCTCTCCCCGTGTCCGCGTGGGTTTTCGCTGGGCACTCCGGTTTCCTCCCACAGTCCAAAAACATGCTGCATAGGTTTATTGGCTCGGAGACAAAATTGTCCTCAGTGTCCGGTGATGGACTGGAGTCTCATCGTGCGTATACCCCTGCCTTGCGCCCTGTGTCTGTAGGGATAGGCTCCAGCTCACCGCGACCCTGTACAGGACTAAGCAGTTTTCGACAATGAGATGAGATGAGAAGCCCCAGGGGTTAGGGATCAGTGCGCTCATATTTATTTAATGCAGTTATGATGCTCTGATTTTCCTCAAATATCAGTGCAGACGTGACACCCGTATTTACAAAGTAATGCTGCACTGAAATGTCACCACGGTGATAACTGGTAAAGGTCTTCATTGGAATTAATGCGAATTTTACTTTTTCTGTAGTGCGGCAGGATTATAGGGAACAGCGCGTGTACGTGTGCCCGCGTGTGTGCGCGCGCTTTGAAACCCACTTCCCATGTCAGTGCGAATGAATGACTGACGGCCTCCAGAGTGGAAATATTTACTCGTGCGCCTGTCAGTCACGTCACACGGCCGACATCACAACCAGCGACTGCGTCTCCAGCAAGAGAACATGGCGGCGGTTCTTTCCCACCGTCATTGCTCAACGAAGCGCGCAAATTAACCCGCGTCGCAGGTGTGGTCACGGTCACCGCCGCCGAGGCCACCGCACCTCGCCGTGCCCTCCTTCAGGTGGATGCCTCAGCTGTCGCAAAGTCAACAGCTGAGCTCCAAAGGCGTGTCCTCATAGCGTCCCACCGCCTGTCATTGGCTTTTCCCCTTTGATCGTCGTCGATCTCTGGGAGCCTCTCCAACGTCTTGTCGCATTGAGCTGCCTTTCTCCGTCACCCATGGCTCTGTGCCGCGAAGACGTTTATCCGCCCTGATTGGTGTTGTGCGTGGCCGCGTTGGCCCGTTCGGACGTTAGTCGTGTCGCAGGCATCGCGTATCCAGCGCTTGCAAGCTCACAGGGTACTTTCTGCTGTAACGATAAACATCTCTCAATTGCGACCGCCTCTGCGCAATTGACGCCCAGCTTGGACTAACTCGTAAAGTTATATTCCAAGCATCCGATTTGGCGATTGTTGTAATTTAGACATCATTCCGTTTTGAAAGTAAAATACGAAACAAATGAAAGCATTAAATATTACTGTTAGCGGAACAAAGATGTCTCCCAGCAACTTGGCCACGTTACATAACATCATCCATTCCAACCAATGCCACTGTGTTTGACATGAGAAATTAGTATCAACTTGTACAGATACCAGCCAAACGCTTTTAATTAAAGTATG
>JAZEWT010000024.1:2807451-2820529 GCA_036362905.1 Mordacia mordax | reverse complement strand
TTCTGAAACGTCAGAAGGCTGGCAATAGTCCCAAAAGGACATTATGAATAAATCCAGTCAAAGCAGTCTTGTAAGCAGAAAACGTCAACATCAGGAGACGTCAGAAGAACGTGTCAAACTCTTGGAACAAGATCGCCCATAGGGCAGACACTCTGTTCATGAATAACAATTTGTGCTACGGGTGTTGTGTCACGAGTTAATTGCTTACTTCAGAAATCCTACGCAGGAAAGTGCCTTGCGTGTTGGAGAACTCTCCAATAATTATATTTCGCAAAGGACTTCTTAGCAATCCTTTAAGCGGCCTCTTCATCCTTTACATAGCATAGGTTAAAACTTGCCACTTGCCATTCCGAGATTGCTCGTGACATAACAATACAGCAAACGCCCTTCATCCTCGTTATCAGACATGTGATTTTGTATGTGCAAGACACACTTGATGTAAATGTCTCGTATAATCATTGGTGAGTGGGCCGAGACGATCCAACTAGACTTGAGAACCGAGTTTCATCCCGGGTGGTTGCTCAGACTTGACCCTAGAATCTCCGCAGAGCAAGCTCGGCGCTCTGACCTCCGAGGCACCCGGCCACAACGCGTTATTTTATTTATATATTGCAACCGTCGCCACTGCTCAGAGCACTCGACCTCCAATTGTGAGGTCAAAAGTTCAAATCAATCTTGTCGGAGTGGTGGCTTTAGTCCATCACCACCACTCTTGAGTCAATACAGTGAGTAACGCTGTGGAACGGTACCAGAAGTCATCCTATTGATGAACTGACATTTGTCATAGGAGTGTAGACTGTCCACCACTGGCACAGCGCTAGCGATATAGATTGTACCCCACCTCGTGTCATTTCGAGTCGGGCGACACTTTGAATGCAAATCAGTCGGCGCGTTTTTACTTAAGCAACCGTTGAGCTATGGAGCTCTTTTTAACAGTTGTCCACAGGGGAGGGGTACACAAATTAGGGCACCGGGGGAAATTTAGTGAGATATAGTCAACTTAGGAAGGATGTATTTTGGACTATGGGAGTAAACTGGAGTACCCGGTAAGAACCCAGGCGGTCACGGGGAGAACACGCAAACTCCATAAAGAAAGGCACTCGAACCAGGAATCGAACCTGGGTCCTCCTTACGGTGAGGCGCCAGCACTACTCACTGCGCCACCGTATCATCATAAGAATAATATTTGCATTAAAAAGCGCTTTTCACCCGAGGGTCACAAAGCACTGCACAGAGCTTTGGAGACAACTGAAGGTCAACAACATCAATGTGACAGCCTCAATGTGAGTTTTTTTTACGTATACCAAGATTGTAATCTATAACAAACACAAGTAGCTCTATAAAGAGTCATTGACCTGTAGACCACGCACTGATGATTTCCCATAGCAGCGGGACTGGTATTTGTTTTGATTTAGCGTGAAGGGATGAGAGGCCACACTGACCCCAGACTAAGGTTTTATCTTCCAGACCTTCCAAATACATGTCGAGTGATGGCAACATTGCTCATGCTTAGCACGAATAACTGGGTTTAAATGTCAGCGAATAACAGAGCAGAGGGCAGCTACATTAAGCTGCTTTACAGTGGGTAATAATGATAATTGCATGAGTGATTTTCACCCGAGGGTCACAAAGCGCTGCACAGAGCCGCGCAGAGAATGGCATACCAATAACATTATCATGGAAAATCAGCAACAATAACGTTTTTTGGGTTTTTTTTTTACAAATCCGAGCTGTGGAGAGAACGGCATGTCAATAACAACATCAGGACAGTTCAACTGAAAGTCATATAGTAGCAATAAAGTCTAGGACAAAAAGTAAGCGCAACAAACTAATTCTTTAATATAGAAGGAATAAATGTTCCTGAGCAGACACTGGTCGGCAGAAAGCCATCATCCCGGCACAACCTGACCCGCATCAAAAGTCCTAGCCAGAGGACTTGAAAGCCTTACTAAACAAGGGAGTCTTGAGATGAGATTTGAAGATGCCCAGGGACTCAGCCGATCTAATCTCCAATGGAAGGGCATTCAAGAGTCTGGGAGCAGCGCGCGAGAAGGCTCTGTTACTTATCGTAGATTGCTTTACACTGGCACAGTAGCCAGTATTCCAACTCTAACATGCTGTGCGGCTGCAGAGCAGATCTGCTGGTATTAACAAAACTCTTCAAGTGTAACGTTGAATGCTTGGAGCACTTGACCGTTTTACCACTCGGCAAGATGAGTACGGGTCTGCATTAAACCAACGTCTTGCAGGTGGCAGTTGGTGGATAATGAAGACAGAAGCACCTACTGTGAGCCACCAATCTGCTTGGCAAGGTAATTCAGTACGGTCGGGTATGGTGCACTGGTGTATGGTATAGGTGGGATGGCGGGTTGTGATAAGACCATACCGGTACGATGTTTCAGTTAGCTTAAACTCCGCCTGTAGAAGGAGGTAGAGTAAAAATACTCATGTGTTGTTAACCATTCATTCATTAACAATACCTGCTTAATCCTGTAGAGGTTCGCTGGGGGGGGGGCTATCCCGGCCGACAGAGGGCGCAGGGCGGAGGTATACCCAGGATGTGACTCCAGTACAGCACAGGGCACACTTTTTATGAGCTTAAACTCTTATTTTATTACGATGGGGTTTTCTGGTTACCTAGAAATTTGATTTTCACATTTCACCTAATATAACATAGGCGCACGTGTCGCTAACAAGTATGATTAAGACCAATACAGACCAGCTGGTCAGCCCCCACTACGTTAATGATGTTTACATACGGTACACTCATTACTTATTTGCAGGGTCAGTGGTCCTCGGAGATGTCCAGGAAACGTTTAGATAATAACACTCTACATTTTTAAACACCCTTGACCTAATGTTGGCACACAGCTGTACAAAACTAACATTTGGGACCGATGTCATCTCTGTCTGGGACTCGAGCTCAGGTTAGCCTGCACGGAAGCGCAGCAGACTAAGCGCTGTGCCACCGCTCCCCGCTGATGCACGTATACATAATAATTAATAACAACTATATACATAATCACAGAAAATAAAATAGTCTAAATATACTAGCGGGGGAACATGATGGATCGATATTTGGCTGATTTCCTCAACACATTGATTTGTTTTGACAGCTATGAAGTCCAACAGAGAAAAAAATGAGACCAGGATATAAATTGTTCGTGGAATATCAGGGCTGAAGCGGACCGCTCATTTGTTATTTATAAAGCCTCTGGCCTTGGGGTGGGGCAATGGCACAGTGGAGCCCCAATAGGGAACGAAACGAATACTGCAAGGGCAAGCGCATACATCTGTGTCTTTCACAATCTCACGTATGCTCAAACGATTAGCTAACATTGTTTTATTTTGACAATGTCCACAAAGCCGGTGGATGTTTAGATGGCCATGATTGTGGCTGACAACGCAACAATGATGTGGCGTAATTTTTTTTAAAGTTAACTAAAGGTAGTGTTGTACTCGCCAAGGGTATCCATCTAACATGTGCAGTGGTTCTTATTTTTAATTTCCCATGGGATGCACAGAAATGTATCGCTGCAACGTGTGCTTTGTGATGCATTATGGGTTCTTGATTTACCCATCATTTTGATGATTAGTGTGTCTGGCTCGCATTAATAATAATAATTGCATTTTTCACCGAGGGTCACAAGGAGGCTGCAAGTTCAAATCCCAGTTACGGGTCGACTCGGCCAATGATGCCTTCAGGGCTGATATAATACCACTTTGTGGGAACTCAGTAACGGATGCTATTTGCAAAATCACGATTGGGCTATTGCATTGCACATTTCTCATTTAGTCAGTTAACGTTGAAGATGGGATTAATACTGCTCTTGAAAACTTATGAAAGCTAGTATTGTAAAAAAAATGTGGCATGGCCAGCACAATATATACCCGCCCACTATTATGCATCTCTTTCATATCATATACTCCCATTAGGCTAAGTCAAACAAGGTGAGGTTTGTGCCAGGTTCAGATAACGCTAAGCCAGACAGGCATTTGAAATCCAGACACACGAGGATATAATTGACGGATTACCGTGTGACTAGAATTTACAAATCGAGACAAGACCGCGAAATAAACGTTTTGCCGTTCTAATTGCAAATTGCTCAGCATTGCTTCCCAGAAGTGCTCAAATTAATGACAATTAAGGGCAATTTGTCGGCATTGACGAGCGGGGCTAATAACAACGCCAAGTAATATGTCAGAATGCTCAGCCTAAGGTCCTATGAGCACATTGGAATGCGGGATTCAGGACAGCAACGTTCGGGTCAAGACACAAGCAACGTTCAACGAACAGCCCTCTTGGAAAATAACTTACAAGAGAGACATCTAAAAAAAAACCGCCGATCTCCAAAGGGTCATGTGAATGCCTCTTTTCAAGAAAGGACACACGCAGTCACATCTGCGTTACACAGTGCGATCCATTTAGCTGCTTAGAGACGCTTCCCATTAAGGGTGGGAGACTGGATCTCTAATTTGACAGCCCGGCCACTTTGTCGTGGCATTATGAGTATCGTTGGCCTTCAGCGATGAAAAACAACTATGTTTCGAGCCACCCAGTAACGGCGTACGGAGGGGGCTTGAGGGGGTGTTCTGTAAATCCAAACCGCTGGGCGTGACGCATTGCTCGGATGTAGCAAATCGTGCGAGAGTGGTCGCGAACATTTATCAATTCGCCAGCCTTACCATCGTGCGCACCAGCCCGCACGTATAGGCAATGGGAACACACATCGATAACCTTTACGAACAGCTAAGAGCCCGTTGACCCAAGAAGCATGTTTACAAGGAGACCATGGTTATGTAAGTAGAGTAAGAATTTAATTCCAATGTGACAACAACATGCGTAGCAATACAATTTAAAATAGTTTACAGTTCAATAAAATGAAGGCGTACTGAAAATGTCAGATTATATTAAAACAACCATGTCTCCAAATTACGTCGGAACGATTGTGTCTTTGTGAAATTGTGTGCGTTACAAGTTGTTTGCTATTGTTATCTGAATGAGTGCATTCAATTTTACGTGCTTTCTGAAACAATGTTTTGTCCTAATTGCCAAAGAATAACTGCCATAGTAAATGTAAACCTGCATTAGATGCAATGGATTGTACCTAGTGTAGACAATGTCATTATACCGGAGTACTGTGTTTGGTTAGGTCACACTGTCACAGAGCACTTGACCCACAACCGATTGGGCCAAAGTTAAAATTTCTGGTAGGTTATTCGACTTAGCACATCATTCTTCCCAGGTGAATGAAATGAGTACCACTTGAAGTGAAGCAAACAGCCATTGTGGTTTAGATAGACTGCTCCCTGCCATTGCAATGTGGAATTTCCATCGCTGGTTGAGGTTAACAAAAAGATGAGTGCCACCAAATGCTCATCTTGTGCAAGGTAACGCTGGCTTTTTGAAAATGTACACAGTATGGAGGTGTCTACACTGTGCTTCAATGCTCAGGATGGATATTGGCCAGTGGCTTATTTACATTGGCAGTCCTGGAAAAGTGGTGGAATTACCACAATATATCCCATCACATGTTTCCGCTAGATATTCTATTCATCAAAACAGACAGATCCGGGCTGTTAAGGTTGGCATGATAAACAAAGAGACGCTGTAACCAGCGCTCCATCTGCTATCTTCATCTAGCCAGACCTGCTGTTCACACACAGTGCACAAAACTGGCATAAATGTGCCTTGGCAGTCAGCTTACGAAATGAATAAATTTGAAGCAATACTAATTTTTCACAGAGCCAAAAAATGAACAACATTCTTTCCTCTTTGTGAATAGCAGAACATTTTTCATTACCTTTAAAATACCCATTACTCCTTGTACAACTCAGCCTATTTAGGAAAAAAAAAACAGACCTGGCTCAGATAATTCATTTCACTAATAACATGGCCAGAAAAAGAAAGCCACATGAACAGCAGATGAATACGGTGTGTTAAAATAAGACGACCTCATCATCTGGTAGAATTAATAGCGTTGCTAGTTTATTTAGAAACTCCATCGCGGTGAGAGCCACAATGCGCACACTGCGCCCCGCTGACAAGGCTTGTGTCGAGCACAGCCGCCAAGCAGCCCAGGACACCAATGATCAGGTCTGCGCTGCGGCCGTGCGCGGTGGAATCCAGGACATTCTTCCATGAGCGAGCTCTGCTACCGCGGATGAGCCACGCCAACTCTCAAAGCTGGCGGTCAGCCCGCAATCGCTGGCAAATATTTCACTCTCCCGTCCCGCAAATCCTCTAACGCTGGCTGTGGCAGGTCCATTGCCGAGCAACTCTCTAATGATGGCGCCCATTGTCGCTGCACGGCAATTATGGTGGCAATTGTCGCCATGGGAATCCTGTGATTTTATTTCCAATCTGGTTGGAAACGTTAACGAGCGCACGAAGCGATATTTATAATTTGTGCGATGTTTTCGCAATTGGCAGTAATTATCCGTGGTTAATGGCTACAACTATGAGCAATGGGTTACGGTGTGAGAGAGAGTGTTACTTTGCGCTGTCCGACCTGCGTGTGAAGCGTCTGGCAAATCCCTGCCACTGTGTCTCTGAATATCTCATCTCATCTCATTCTCTGAAACCGCTTAATCCTATATAGGGTCACGGTGAAGCCGGAGCCTATCCCGGAAACACAGGGCGTAAGGCAGGAATACACCCGACGACGGGACGCCAGTCCATCGCCGGGTCTCTGAATATCGATATTTGTTAATTGTCAAACCTGTTGAATTATTAAAACAATTACATTCATTTTTATTCGATTGATGTAACACAACGAGCAATGTGCCACATTATCACTGCAGCAGTGAGTCTCCAAGGCACTCTTAGAAATTGCGAGTCATTATAACGCGACTGCGATGATGATTCGGATGGAGGAAGAGAATAAGTACTGGCCGTGCTGATTTGAATCACGCTGGGCCTGGGCAGATCGCAACGGTCTGTGGGAAAGACGCACGAGCAACGCACACAGGCTTTCCAAATTGGTTGAGTGAGGCAAGGGCTTGGATGACTGCAGAATGACTGGATGGATGAATGAGGGGATAGAAGGTCACCCGTTAAAACACAAGGGACGCCACCCAAAAGTCTGGAAAATCAATGTGCCTCTCCGAATATGATCAATGTGGCATGTATTCAACTGTACTGGAGGCCCTGAATGTCCTAATGGTAGAGGCCCTCATGGCACAAACGCTGCTCACACAATCGCTCACACAGGGATGACGTGGATAAGATGAGCGACCGGGCTTTGAACCGACAACATTCAGATTAACAGAGAGTGTTGAATCTCAGTGCCACCTGGCAGGATAGGCTGTTCTGCTTCAAAACATCATTCTTGTTCTCGAGCTGGGGGGCATCATTGCACCATAAATTTAGAACCGCATACGGGAGGAGGGATGTTCAGCTGGGCCACAGCTAAACAATGCTTGCTGTGTGAGCAAGACATTGGTAAAAACAGAGTGTTTCCGAACAATCTCGACTATGTACCCATGGCTACTGCATGGGCATCTGTAGCCATTGCCCGGTGGGTTAGCGCACGCAGATATATCTCGACACTCGGTTGATTTTCTGGTGATGACGCTGAGCAACAGTGAAACGCGATACCTAGCCCTGTCTCTGACAACTTCAGTAGTCGGCTGGTCAGAGCTGAAAGCTGAACGTTGGGTCAACGTCGTGGCTCCCACGATGTGCAGCAGCCTCGCACTGCACCCAGACAGACTACAGGAACCTCGACCTTCAGATCCCTGCAAGTGCAGCGTCTCATCGCTCGCGCTTAACCCACAGCGAGATCGGCTGTGCGTATCGTCCTCGATCAGCAGAGGAATTTGCACCAAAAATATTATTATTAATGCTGCTAAGACAGAAGCAGACAGGCATGTATGATATTCCTCACACGACACCCTCGTACTGTGGCAAGCCCACGTGTGTATGTACTGGCAGTCTCCTAGGCTTCATGTGTGTGCCTGCGAGGGCGTTGTGTTAGAGTGGGGAGAGGTAGTGTAGTGGTTAATGCGCTGCGCTATGAACTCAGAGGCTGGCGATCAATTCCCTCTCATAACCGACACCAGTGACGATTTTCTGAACCGGTCCTGGACCTCCTCTAGGTCGACCCAGCCTCAAATGAGTTCCTGGTGCGCTTGTGTAAACATCACCACTAGGGAGACAAAGACGGTGATGCCCACCCACCCCCTTAGTGTGCTGTGCCACCCTTCATCGGTGCTCGCTAACAGCGTGTGACTCTTCGGTCGGCTAAGGCTATAACGTCGTTGTATTGCGAGAGCTGTGACGATGTACGTGATATTGCGAGCGACATCGTCCGCGCAGGCACGTTGGCAGGAAACCAGGGAGCACTGCAAGGCAGCGGATGATCTTTTAACAAGGTGGCACACGTGACCACGCTATTGTCGCCAAGATTAATCATTTGAGCCGTGCCACGCGTTGCGCTCGAATACAGACCTGCGTGAGTGCGCAGAGGCTCCGCTGCCCTTGGCAGCGGTCTCGCTCATGCACGCACAACGGCGCGCAGCAGAGAAGCAAAAGCACCAACGCCTACCTGAGGCCACCTTTTTGACGCCCATTTGTAAACCATCATAGCAGCAAGGACAACATTTCCAGCCTTGACTACCTCAACATTGGTGTGGGCGTTCATGGCTGAATGGATGAGGATTGCTTTGAAGAGCTGGCTCTTTCGGGATAGCTGTACCGAGTGTTCTTTTGGCAAGGCCGTCTCTTGAGAGCCATTGTCTCTGCCTTCAAAACCGCTTCTGCCTCTCAGTGGGAACAAATCCACCGATAATTGTGACGTTATCTCTCTAGTGCCGCTGTCTAATCGTTCACTCGATGATGGGACACTTCCACATGTTTATGCCCTTTTCGCCTAACGAAAGCCACTTTTCACACCACAGTGGTGCTCACGCAAGCAACCGCGTTCCTTGTGTGGAACACTTTTCCACCATTTGTAAAGCTCCCATGAACGATTGCGCCGACATGAACGAGCTGTGTTGTATTCATGCACGATAAATACTCGTGGGTTGGGTCACGCCACAGTAAATGCCACAGCTTTGAGTAAATGTCACAATCAGTAAATGTTTGTCCGCGTAAGCAGATGGTGCCGAGTCCTTTACCACTTCAGCACACCGGGTGTGTTCGAGAGCAAATCCACATCATTTATAATAGTCAGACGTTTTGCCGATAATAGCGATAAACTTCATCGGCTTCCTTGCGAAAGCCTTCTTGTTAAACACTCAGACAATTCCGATGGCTTAAATATGGCCAAACAGCGCCTGTGAACCGAAACGGCATGAAGAAGCCCCCATCCAGCAGTGGATTGGCAGTTGGGCTGTACGCGCAGGCACGGTGCCAGCCGACAGCACCGTCGGGAGCAATGACTTGCGGGACACAAGTGTCAGCGCTAAGGTGGCGGACTCCTCTCCCTGGCAGTTAATCCCAAGCGCTCTTGCGCGTCAATCGAGCGGGAGAGACGGGCCACGCCGGCAGGGGCCACGCCGGCGGGGGCCGCGGGGAAGAAGCGGGGTCCGAGACCTTGCGCCGTGAGAGAGACCGGGAGGAGTCTTTAATAAGCGACCGCGTGCCGCTCTGCGCGCAGTAAATCTCATCCGCGCGGCGTGACGCCGAGACTTCGCTTGTGCCTCGAACGCGCGCAGCAGCAGCAGCATGAGGTTTGGCAGAATCTTGTTCGGTCTGATGTCCATCGTGGCCGTAGATGCATGGCATGGGATTTCTGTCAGTTCGTTAATATGAGTACCCGCTTAATCGTGTACAGGGTCGCAGCTCCGGTAGACAGATGGCGCAAGGCGGGGCTATACCTATGCTGGGACGCCAGCGCATCGCAGGGGACTGGGAGGAATTTAATCAACAAGCCAATTAACCTAGACAGCAGCGTGTCTTTGAAAGGTGAGAGTAAACAGGCGTACCCGGCGAAAACCCACGTGGACACGGGGAGAGAGAGAACTTGCAAACTCCACTCAGAAAGACACCCGAGACGGGAACCCAACCCGGGCCTTCTTGCTGTGAGGCAGCAGCGCTACTCACGGCACCGTTGCTGGGATTGTTGTGCTCAGATGTTCTGAGGAGGTGTCGAAACATCGTACGGACCGGTGTGTGGGTGTGCAGGTCGCCCACAGTACTGTGATCAAGCTCAGTGGTTCCCAACCTCTGTCACCTCGGGGCCCACTCGGGACTGGTATCCACAGACCACGAGGTGGCGATCCCGGCCCACTGATGGTTCGCGACCCACTGGTTGAGAATTGCGGATCAAACCCACCTTGGTTTATTTCCTGACCGCCGAGCAATAGCATGCGGTGTCTGAAATAGTCATGGGCCTACTCGTAGGTCGACTCAACCTTAAATGAGAACTGGTGCAAAGTGTGAGCGCCAGGACTGGAGAGGCAAATACGGCCAAGTGTGATAAGACTACGACACTTCCTCGTGTACCACGCTGTCATTATTAGAAGGTGGTCATTAAGTTCACTTACTTCTCTAGTAAAGTCTGAATGAGGATGCGTGTTCACGTGGGGGTGTTAATCATATGCAGTAGTTAACATTTGAGAGAGTAACACTGCTCTGTTGGTTGTGCTGAGATCATTATGGTCATTCCACATTCCTTGGCTGGGAACATTCTTTACAAAAAGCCTCCTCTAGTTCTTACTCATTGTATGGCCTCTGGGTGGATTGATGTTGATGATGCTGGGTTGAGTCAACTCTGCCGAGAAATGTAGCTCCTGAATTTAACACCGGAGGTCTTTAAGCTATATGTGATAATCTATAGGTCATACGAATCATGTAATATTCTATCACATGAGAGCATGCTAACTGCTACAAGACCGCTACCCACATATGCACACCCACACACATTAATGTATATGTATAAAGTGGACATGAGTGGTGGTATACATTTACCTTTAAGTAGCATGACAGCAATTATGAAGCAAAATGAGACAGTCAGTATCGGTACCTGCTTAATCCTGTACAGGGTTGCAGGAAGCCAGAGCTGGCAGTGGTGTAAGGTGAAGCTATACCTAGGATGTGACGCCAGTAAATTGCAGGGCCATTTTTTACAGCAATTTACAAAGCAGGCCAATTAACCTATACAGCAGCATGTATTTGGACTATGGGAGGAAACCGGAGAACCTGGTAAAAACCCACACAGACACGAGTAGAATATGAAAACTCCATACAGAAAGGCACCCGAACCAGGAATCGAACCCGGGAATTCTTGCTGTGAGGCAGCAACGCAACTCACTGTACCACCATGCCACACAGCACTAATTATATAACCATAAAATAGTTTTGAATCAAGAGATGAAACGTATTATGGTGGATCATTTCTGTTGCATAACAAATATTAATGAGTTTATTGACAATACAGTCGATTGTTTGTAGGCCACTCTTTCAACTCCCTTGGGGTAGAAAATGTCAAATGAATGATAAATTAACAGTGATTATTTGCATGGCCTAGTGAATATCTGACAGTCGCTGCAAAACTACAACAAAAAATCCAACGCGATAATGTCTCCGTGCTCAGACGAACAAAGCGACGTCACCCACATCTGCCATCGAAAAAAACAAAATGTCCAGACTGCCATGGTAGGAGCCAGCCTCTCGCTCAGCTCGCAGCTGATGGCTGCCCGCAGAGCCCCGCTCATTCTACCCACACTCCAGGGAATGGAAATGAGGCCGACAAGCCTTTGAATGAGAACCCAAATTTTCAAATATTCGACCGAGACACGAGTTATGACCACAGCACAAGCCGGCTGCCTAATTTTTAATCGGTGCTAATGATTAAATTCGCTGCCTAACTTTAAATTTCGAAATGCAATGGATTATGCACCGCTTTAAAGTTGTCTTTATGGCGTTTAAGAAGGGACGGCTAACGAGGCGATAGTCTCAGCGAGCCTCCGGACTTTAATGTTCTTTGCACTGGGCAGTAAAGCCTTGCTGAGACTGACCCACGAGATTGGAATGTGGGAGTTCGACCACTGGTTCAGGGCCACCAACGGAGATGAGTGCCACTCAACACTCGCTGATGCAGGGAGGGAGATGAGGGCGATGGCGAGGGAAGGATGTAAACTGACAGCTTAACGCTGTTAGAGTACAAAGGAATCCGATATGCTTTGTTGTACCTGTCTCTGATTAGCACTCATCCAGACATGAGTCTGGAAAAAGCGTTGGGCATTTTTATTTAAAATTCCGCTCACATTGACGCTGATTTGCAATGTCTGCACAGGCTGCTCGCTAAGAGCCTGAGCGCGGTATGAAATGTTAATGCGCCTGCTCAGGTTTTGGCCTAAAACTTGTGCTCTGAACTTAATTGAGTTGTTAAAGAAACATCAATGGAGCGTGTCTCTGTGACTCACGGAGCCTTATTACAAATTTTATTTAATGTGTGTGGGGGGGTGGCACGGTGGCCCAGTGGGTAGCGCTGACGCCTCACAGCAAGAAGGTCCCGGGTTCGAATCTCGGCTCGGGTGCCTTTCTGTGTGGAGTTTACATGTTCTCCCCCGAGTCCGCTTGTGTTTTCGCCGGGCACTCCGGTTTCCTCCTACAGTCCAAAAAACATGCTGCTGCATAGGTTAATTGGCTCGCAGACTAAATTGCCCGCAGTGCCCGGTGATGGACTGGCTTCCCTTCGTGGGTGTATCCCTGCCTTGCTCCCTGTGTCTGCCTGGATAGGCTCGGGCTCTCCACGACCCTGTGCAGGACTAAGCAGTTAGTAATGTTACAATGTAATGCAAAAAAAGGGTGATAAAGGCCAGCATGACACACGAGGGGATGGGTGGCCAGAACCACGCCCGACCGCCTTTGTTTCACACGTGGCGATATTTACACAGACTACCAGGTGCGGTGAGTAAATCGGTGCTAAGCCAACCTAGGGGAGGCCCAGGACCAGTTCCAAAACTCATCACTAGTGTCAGCCGAGACTAGCGCTAAACGCTAACATGCCCCACCACGCACACATTTATATACACGACCACGGAATCGGCACTTTGCTGATAAAGTTGTTTTGGCTCGGAAACTTGGTTCAAAAATAGAAAAAAAACAACAAGTTAAAATCCTGGTCAG
>JAZEWT010000024.1:2795671-2807145 GCA_036362905.1 Mordacia mordax | reverse complement strand
TTACCAGCAGTAAACAGTTGATGGGCTCCAGCCAAGATTTTATTTCAACTTGAGACTTTCCTATCACGAGCTGAGCTTTCTGATTATAGACCACCTGCATATATTTAACACAAATACATAACTTATATTATCGCTCGTATGCCGTCTTTCTTGTTAAATTGTGGCAGCTAACACGTGTTCATCCGTGCCATCTCCTATTCTTCTTTCTCTCCACACTTTCAAGACAGAGAGGGCATTTATCACCTACCTTTGTGTACGGCAGCAAGACTGAGTAGGCAACAAACCCACAAGTTCATTGGAGTGGTCTCATCGCAGAAGCCCTTTTACATTAATTCAGCTCCTCATTGTGCCTGTGCCGTTCTCCAAACCCTTTTTTTTAATTGCCAGAGAGTGTTTATCCTTTTTGTTACCCGAGATTCCCCCACCCACCTTCTCGCGCGGTGAATGTCCCGTCTACGTGGAAAACACTCGTTAATGAGTGGGCGTAAGTGCTCACTGAACTTTTAAGCGACGCGCAGAGCCTTGGTGACACAAGGCGCCTATGAAGGAATTTGAGGAACGGCCGCTTGGACACAGGGAAAAAAGCTTTTGGAAAGTTCCCGTTTAAAGCAAGCATTGTATTCACCTCATTAAATGAAAATCCAGCCAGATGGCACTATTGGCAGAGCGCTCGACTCGAAATCAAAAGGTTACCGGTTCAAATCGTGGCCGGGGCTCAAGTTTATGTTCGTCATTGCCTCTGCGCTTACTGAAGTGGGAACCAGCCTCTGTTGCGAGATCTGCAGTGGTTAATCTCAGCCAAGGCTGGCTTCGGCCGTAGCACTGCGTGATAGTTCCACGTCTCTTCTCGGGCCATCGTGTTGATGCGGGGAGAAACGTCGTTACGTAAAAGGCCCTCCGCTCGGTTTGCAGGTGCTTCCCGGCAGCATCCGTGCGGGATGAACAGAGCGTTTCTCGTCTTGTCTGATTTGTATTGCGGATTAAAGCGCAAAGGAAAAGTTGAGACCGTGAAAGCAATTAACGGTTTGAAAAATGAAGCGATAGCCCAAAGTGTTAACTTTCACCTTAAATCACTGCACCAATTTGCATCTGGTGAGTTTAAAGAAAAGGCAGATTGTGTTCATTATGAAACAACCTCACCGGACTTCCCGCGATAGTAAAATCTCCGTGCGAATAGACTTTGTCCGATAACATTTCGGGTGCTTTGCAGTACAGGGGCTACTTTTATTACTCAACACAACCACTGTTAATGACCTGGGTTCATGGGGACCATACGTGACTCATGCTGATGATGTGATCCGGGCGACTTGCGTTTGTTACACACGTCAGTATCAGTCATCAAGTGTCCATCATTCTCAACGCGTCCTGCAAGCAGTATCACGCTGTCATTTGATACAATGAAAAACATCCTGTCCCTATCCGACGCACAAGATTAAACAGAGCGCCTAACATTACCCCCATTTCACAATCGCTCATCTAGAAGTTTCTACTTTGTCAAGAATTCCTCTCTTGCTTTGTGCATCATATTCTAGGTTCACCGTTATGCAACGATATCGGATTTCATGGATCCCTGCACAAGAATTGCTGTTAAGAGCTGTTCTTTCGGGATAGCTGCGTCAACTCGGCTATTCTGAAACAGAAGAGCCATTCTCGTTCATTGTTATGTCAAACATCTAAGCATGAACATGTCAAACATCTTAGTGTAAATGCGATTTCGCTCAAACATGAGGCTGTAGCCTTCTTGGCTGACAGCCCTGGGCACTTGGTGAAAATTCCACATTCCCATGGCAATGACCAGAATAAAACATAGAACAGCCAAAGTGGGTGTCGCACAAAGCAGTACTCATGTTAACGACCTCCGATGGACAATGGGCTGAGTCAAACATCCTATGACGATTTAAAGTCGCAAATTTACTCGCTCTAATTCCGCTATCGTGCAATGGGTTCATCCCAGGAGTCTTCCTTGGGCCACCACCCTGGGCTGAATGCACACGGTAGGTAAACTTGCGCCTCTGGCTCACAGTAGTGGCTAATGAACCAAGCGGGCACTGTGTTAACTCATTCTTGGATGTTTCCGATCACTGAAGCTACAGAAGATAATGTAAACACAGTTGCTGGTATTGTGATCTATTTACAAATGTTGGCAGGAGTAACATATAATAATTCATAATAATAGCAGTGTCCAATTGGGTGCTGTTGCTAATCCAGTGTACAACTCACAATCTGACGGTAGTTTTGCATTCAAGGCTGGAAAGGGTTAATAAATCCAGTTGTACTTTGTGAGACGTGAAACGTTGCCCTCCAGTGCTGAACTGGGTCACCACTCCAATGCGTATTTGCGCGCGTGTGCACATGCAAGGTGCAAGTGGCGTGGCACAAGCGCACCGTGCTGACATCAGCCCCGCTCAGTGGCGGTTGTCATCCCATCCACGGCGCCGTGGATGGGAAGATGGACGCAGGAATTGCGCCCATGCCACCTCGAGCCTTAATAGGTGCTCACCGCCGACGCTGAGCCAAGCAGCAGCCTATGTCGCCTGTCGGGATCTTTAACTTGGCACAGTTATGTGTGTGTGTGTGTGCGTGGGTATAAATGTGTGACTGTGCGTGCGCTGTGCTCAAGCCCTCTGAACGAACAGCCTTCAAAACAGATGTACTTTAGCCCCGTTTATACTCTGACAAACACAGTTTCTACACATTGTGTGATATGACGCATGAGAATGCATTTACGCAAAAACACACATTTGCAAAGGATCACGACTATTTACGTAACCTCAATAAAATAGGCATTGACTTGGCCATTTTAGAAGTTACACATATGTGCCCAGAAGTATTTATGTAAAGTTGCAATTACAATTATTATTGCATTGACAAACGCTTCACCGAGTCTGAGAGAAGGCCTTCCGAAGGGTCTTAGCAAATGTTCACTAGCAGGGGTGATGTTGCCATGTGTGATTGACGTGAGTTACTTGAAGGTTATCGTTCAGCAAATATTAGCTGCATTGTATGCTCTTGTTAGCGATGGCAGGATACTAGAGAACCCAGCGGGAGAACATTCATTCATTCATTCATTATTCTCATCTCTCATCTCATTATCTGAAACCGCTTAATCCTATATAGGGTCACGGTGAGCCGGAGCCTATCCCGGAAACACAGGGCGTAAGGTAGGAATACACCGACGACGGGACGCCAGTCCATCGCCGGGCTCATTCATTATTCATGCCCGCTTAATCCTGTCGAGGGTTGCGAGGGAGCCGGAGCCTATCTCGGCCGACAGAGGACAAACACCACAAAAACAGAACCAGGAAACAAACCCTGCCACCCCATTGCACGTGGTGCCACAGTAGATCTCTATGTGTATCGTTGTGTCAATAACACACTTTTGATTTTTAAAAACCAAGACGGTGCAAGAAAGCTGTTTGTTTTCTTAACAGCGCTATGGTGCAGTGGTTTGAATTCACGAATTACAATAGGCAGGCTGCAAGTTGAAAGTCTGGTTGTGCAACAGCCCATGCCAAAATCATTGCACAGTGCTATAACCACTGTACAATCATTTGTTCTATAGGAGTCCCGGCTTTGGGCGCCACGGTGGCCCAGTGGGTAGCGCTGTTGCCTCACAGCAAGAAGCCCCGGGTTCGAATCTCGGCTCGGGTGCCTTTCTGTGTGGAGTTTGCATGTTTTCTCCCCGTGTCCGCGTGGGTTTTCGCCGGGCACTCCGTTTCCCTCCCACAGTCCAAAAAACATGCTGCTGCATAGGTTAATTGGCTTGCAGACTAAATTGACCTCAGTGTCCGGTGATGGGCTGGCGTTCTATTCTGGGTATATCCCTGTCTTGCGCCTTGTGTCTGCCGGAATAGGCTCCGGCTCATCGCCACCCTGTACAGGATTAAGCGGTTCTGACAATGAGATGAGATGAGTCCCGGCTTTCATTAGAGGAATGCACACTTTCTGCCAGGGGACCCTGCCGCAATGCCCATTTTGATCAGGCAGAAACACAGACGTACTTTTCTCCCAGCAGTAAAGCCCCGCATCCTCCGTGCTCGGATGCTTTGTTGTAATTTAATTGGCTACGCTCAGACACATTTCGGATAAAATGTATGCAAAGCAGCGGGTGAAATGGGCTGCGTGGTGTTCATGCATGAGAATTTATGTGCATATTACAAACCCGTGTTTCCGTCTTCGGGCGAGTGTCCTCTGAAATGTGTCGTTATTAAAACATCGACAAAAGCGACGTCATTTAAACCCACAATTTTGTTTGCAAGCTACAGTTTTCCATACACCCACGCTCTGCGCACGCACGCACACTCACGCAATGGTGCCCTTATATTCGGTTCAGTATCAATACCCGCTTCAGTCTATACAGGGTCGCGGAGGGCTGGGGGCTTATCCCGGAAGGCACAGGGCACAAGGCGGGGCCATATCCAGAGTTTGACGTCAGTACATAGCATGGCAGGTTTTTTGGGTGTGGGAGGGGGGAATTTACTCAACAGCCCAATAAACAGAGCAGTGTGTCTTTTGATGATGGCAAGAAACCGGAGTACCCGGCGAACACCCACGCGGACACGGGGGGAGAGAGAGAACTCACAAACTCCACACAAAAAGGTACCCGAGCCAGTCCTGTACCGCTTAATCCTGTACTGGGTCGCGGTGAGCCGGCGCCTATCCCGGCAGACACAGGGCGCAAGGCAGGGATATGCCCACGATTGGACGCCAGTCCATCACCGGGCACTGAGGGCAATTTACTCTGTAAGCCAATTAATCTATGCGGCAGCATGTTTTTTGGACTGGGGGAGGAAACCGGAGTGCCCGGCAAAAACCCACAAGGACACGGGGAGAGAATATGCAAATTCCGCACACATACACTTTGCGGGCTTATGTTCCTGGTACGCTCTGTATGGAACGCACTGCAAATGAGCCTGTAGAGAGACCCCAAATAACATGCAATCGTCTGTGCTCAAAACCACAAATTCCATGCACTTTAGCAGAACGCCACTGAGCATTAGGTGACGAATTCATAATAATAATAATAACCACCGCTTCTGTCAATAACGGTAACTCTTGGTGTAGTGCAGCCGCAGTATTTTCATAGATTAAGTATCATAATTGGGCGGCACGATGGCCCAGTGGGTAGCGCTGTCACCTCAGAGTAACAAGGTCCCGGGTTCGAACACGGCTCGGGTGCCTTTCTGTGTGGAGTTTGCATGCTCTCCCCGTGTCCGCGTGGGTTTTCGCCAGGCACTCCGGTTTCCTCCCACAGTCCAAAAAAAAGACGCTGCTGCATAGGTTAATTGGCTTGCAGACTAAATTGCCCGCAGTGCCCGGTGATGGACTGGCGTTCCATCGGGGTATATATATCTCTGCCTTGCGCCCTGTGTCTGCCGGGATAGGCTCCGGCTCACCGTGACCCTGTACAGGACTAAGCGGTTTCTGACAATGAGATGAGATAAGAAGTATCATAATTATCAATACCGGCTTAATCCTCCTGTACAGGGTCGCGGGGTCCGGAACTTATTCTGACAAAGGATGCAAGGCAGGGCTATACTCCGGATTTGACGCTAGTACAACGCAGGGCACTGGGTAGAAATGTTCAAAGCAGATCAATTAACCTTGGCAGCAACGTGTCTTTGGACGGTGGGATGAAACCGGAGTACCCATCAAAAACCCACGCGGATACGGTGAGAGAACACGCAAACTCCACACAGGAAGGCACCAGAGCCGGTAATCGAACCCGAGAGTTTTTTTGCTGTGAAGCGACAGCATTCCTCACCACGCCGTCCTAGATGAAGTGTTAATAATGGATAATATCGCAACACAGGCAGCATCATGAACACATTACTCTGTTATCGTATCTTTGGGCAGTCGGTTCAAGACAATTTAAAGGCAGGCGAATTACGTTAAGTTGTCTCTTTCAAGGAAATATTGGAAATAAGTCAGAAAAGAGCTCTGCACATTTTACACAACACCCACATTCATCCTTTGTAATCTGTTTAAAAAGGAAGGCTGCGGTAACGAGCGTGAGATTAATACCACCTGATTTATTGACGTTATCCAATTAAGCTCAGTGTGACATCGTTCTCATCACCATACCAGTAATGGGAATTCGACAGCTCAGTGGCTCCTGTTGCTTACCCACATAATGGTACAAACTGCTTTGTCTCTGGGTACATAGTCGTCCGATTCGATCCACAAACACGATCCGATCGCTCTTCGTTATATAATGATGATTTTAATTGCAGTGAGCGTTGTTTATCCATGAAAGCCTTTAAACCACAAGGTCCATTTTCGTGTGGGTCTTTTGTCTGGAAATTCCTGATTGATTTGATAGAGGAGGAAACTAGATTTCCCAGTTTATAAGTTTAAAGACACACATATTTGCACGTGTATATGGTTATAAGTGCATGTGTATACGTGCGTGTGTTTTCAGGGTGTGGAGCGGTGGGGTATTGGTTAGCGCGCTCTGGTACGAATCTGGCGACCCAAGTTCGATTTCCGTCCACGTATACCACCAGTGATAATTTTCTGAACTAGTCTTGGGCCTCCCCTAGGTCGCCTCGGCCTCAAATGATTACCTGGTGCGGTGTGTAAACAGTGCCACTAGGGAGACAAAGGCGGCCGGGCGTGGTACTGGCCTACCCACATTCTCGTGTGCTGTGCTGGTCTTCACAGGTGTTCGCTAACAACACTTGACCTTACAGTCTGTTAAGGTCATACGGGGGATCTTTGTCTTTGATCTTTATTATAAGGGTGAATGGTAACATAGACTGCACGAACCCAGCTCTCTGAGTTCGATTCCCACTCACAGCCAACAATAGTAGCGAATGTCCGAACTGTTCTTGGTCCTCTCCGAGGATCTACTCAGCCTTAAATCGTACTTGCTAACAGCACACGAACCTAGATGCCTGCAAGGGCTTCTTCCAAGCGCCTTATGCGCTGGAATACTTTGAAAACAATTTCAGCGCATCAGTGACGAATCTTTCCGTCATTTGACACGGCACAGATTTCAATCATTTTTGGCAAAGCGTCTCATGTTTTATCATCGTATCGTGAAATGGCACAGAGCTATCTGCACCCTCACCCTCCTGCCAATACGGTGCTGTTATCTACTCATTCATCACACAAACTGCTTCATGCAGGACTCTTATAAAGATCTGCAGTGAGCACATTCCATCATCAGGAGATGTAAAATGACTTAATTATTGTGAAAATGTTATTAAGTATGTTTAATTTTACATGTTATCACAAGAGTTACAGTGAAACTGCACGGATCTCATTCATGTATGTGTATTGAACCTCTGTTGCAAGTAAGTAAATCCCGCATATATATCGTGTCCATATTTTTTTTTTCATGTTTGATAGTGTACAATCATCAAACTTTACTTAGTATAGTATATCTTAAAATACAAATATCACAGATCACCCTGCAAGCATAGATCATATCATATCAATAAAATGTAAGTTTCACAAAATAACAATTACGCACATTAGATCTGAACACATGAAGGAGATTATGCAATAGAACGTAAGTCTTTAAGAATTTCAGCACCTTCCTAATCAGATGGTGTTCATGGTGTTTCCCGCATGAACATCACGGCGACCAGGACACTGGGCCATGATGAGCCTGCTTCCCAATGTCGTACGAGCCACGAACCTGGACTGAGACTCCTTAAACTCGATCTCCGAACCCACATTTCTTGAGCTATGAACCCACAAACCCGAACTGGCGTCCGCATCAAAACAAACCACAATTCTACAACCACAGACTGGGACCCACAAACCGAGCTTGCGAACCAACTGGCGAGAGCAAGGAAAGCGTCGCAAACCGACCTTCGACTAACGATGTGAAGCTGACAGACGGATCTCTCCACAGCTGTATCCGACTCGACTCAACCGATGAGGTTTCATTCATGTTCTAAATCATTATTTCCTTTTGGCTCTCCGCAAACATTCTGAACGTTGCACACATTTTATTTAGTCTTACCACGTGCGGCAAATGTGCTTTCAAATAACTGTGGTTAAAGGGTTTTGGGAATAATAAAAAAAAACAATCTCGAGATTTTATTCCGTCTAGATTTTCTTGCTGTTCATTTCCCTCCACAAAAGACTCTTCTCCGCAACTGAAAACTAATTTCATGAGCCAGCAAAAGAAAGATGTCCTTTAAATATCCTTTTCAGATGCCACGTGTTGCTACTTTGAGATCATAGATTCGCAAAATAAAGTAACCTTTCGCTGAGCAGCAATATTAAAGATTTTTCCGATTTCCCAGAGGATATGCAGATGATGAAACATTGAGGCTGGGAATTATCTCGATGCAATTGCGACTGACTTCCAAGTGCACAAGGTCACACATGCGGCAAATGCAACAAAAACGTATGTAATTGTGAAATAATCCGCATGCCGTACTTAAAATGATGCAATATTTTATTTAAAGGCCTTATCTTAAACAAGCACTGCACTATACTTTCCCTAACCTTGTAATTACATTTGCCCCAGATTGAAGCGTTGATGGGATCTTCAGTTCGTTTTGCGTTGTGATCTCTGATTTGCCTTTTCACCGAGCTAATTGTTCGTCGCGTTTTTGAGATTGTGAAGATGTCAGCGCAAGCAATAGGGGTGAGAGTGCGGCAGTTGCCGCAAGCGGCAGTTGCCGCAGGCGGCAGTTTACAAACGGTGGCACTTACTGAAGGAGATGGAACGGAAACACACACGAGGTCCTCATTATGAGCCCCCGCGCTCAACGAGGCACTGCAGGGGATCTCAACCTTTTGCACCTCAAGGCGCACTTGGAAACTGGTCTCCACGGGACGCTAGGTGGCGCTCACAGCCCACCGGTTGAGAATGGCAGCTGTACATAATCGTGGGGGTATGGAGGGGGATAGGTGGGGGGAGGGTGGGCGAGCGGTGGGGGGGGGCAGTGGGAGGGGGGCTATCCCAGCAAACACAAGGAACCAGGCAGGCCCATGCCCAGAATGAGAGGTGAATCAATCCCATGAGCAAGGTAATAGTAGATTGAGGAATTGTATGTGGATTAAAATCAAAGAAGATTCCAGACCAAATAATTTCTGAAATGAGGATGGAGGACACTGTCTTCACAGTCTGTGAAACGGTGAAGCTCCTGAAAGAGAAGGTGTACCTGTAGATATAAAACAAGCAGAAGCAAGTAGAACATCCTACATCGGTCTGCAGGGATTGTAACTATGACTAGCATGGATGTATACAGCAATGAAACATAATGATAACAATGACATCAATACTTCTCCCAAAAGATCAAGATACAAACTTGTAATTACTTGAACTTCGAACCAATTAGCAGTTTACTGACCAGGCCTCACATTTAATGTGCGGCCGCGTATTTGCGAGTCAGCGCTCTAACCACAGTGGGGCCGCCTGGCAAGACCTCTAATAATTCTTGTGCCAGCATAGCACAGGAAATAGGGACGTACACCACGATTCAGTTCGAACCTTCTTTGTATCGCAGGAATCCCGCATCCAGAGCTTGCAAAGCTCACAGGTATCTTCTGCTGTAATCATAAACATCTCTCTAACTGTCTAACAGTAATACCGACTCACAGCAACAGCCAAGACACACTGATAAGCACCCCGTTTAATGAGTCATTTACTCTACAGTTTTTCCTACTAATCTCGAGCTGTAAAGCAACTGCAGTTTGTTTATTGATGTCCTGATGGACCTTGACTTTTCTGGCGTTTGCCAATCCAAAGGTTTTAATGTGGGAGAAAACTCATAACGACTGATTCGGAAAACTGCCGAATCTTCAACGTACAAACGTACCTTTACAACGCGCGCTGTCGTGAGACACGCAATGGCTTCCCTTTAGGGCTGGAGCGAGAGTGATGAGAGCAAAGTACCACGAACCCCGTTGTCTGAGTTGAATTCCCGGTCATGGCTATCGTTAGCGCCGAGTGATATCGGCACTGCTCAGTGTGGTGACGTTTGATGATAATGCATCTCCCGTGATTGACATTGCATAAGGAGTCATTCATCGTGAAGCAGAAAGGACGAACGGTCGTCACGGCTATCCCGAAAGAAAAGCTCTGAAGAACAATTCTCAACTTTATACTTTGCCAATACGCCATGAGCATACTGTAGCTAAATAAACTCTCTTCCTAAATTAATGCAAAAAAGACCACAGACATATTTATATGATTGGTAAATGAACGATACTGATAACGATGCTATCGTATGCAGCGGTCATTCAACTTACACAACTTAATCACCATCTCCCACGACAGTTCCAGTCGAGTGAACTCCCCATCGATTATTTTCCACCGTCAACTCAAATCCCGTTTGGTGACAAGCGTGGGTCTGCACGGCGGCCAGTGTGGACCACTGTGAGAGATGCTGCTGATTCTGCAGCTGCAAACGTCAGCCGCCACCGTTTCTTGTTTGACTTTCTCACACGAACCCCCACTGGGATCTATTCGAAATGTTCAGGCGCACAAATCTGATGCTTCATGGTCACGTTATGACGATGTGGGATAATGGGTCCTTTCAAATGTTGGAAACCGACTGTGCACATTTTTTTGCTATCTACGCCTTTCAAAAGCCATGCAGAAGCACGTTGTAAATGTCAATAGCTATCTTTGCAAGGAAGTTAAACTATTATTATGCTCGCTTGTCTGTATGTCTGTCCGTTGTGTGCGCACGTACACGATATCGGAGGGGGCTATTCTCCGTGTGCGTCGAAGTCCTGTGCACTCACAAATGAGCAGAATTCCATGCTCAGAGATCATCCCCTCTCCATCGTGTTTCCGTAACCAGCGTCGGTAAGACTGGCATGTTCATATTATTTATAGGAACACAGAGAAATATGTTTTGTCTCTCGTCTTGTAAAAAGCAGCCATTAAAAATCTCATCTCATTGTCAGAAACCGCTTAGTCCTGTATAGGGTCGCGGTGAGCCGGAGCCTATCCCGGCAGACACAGAGCGCAAGGCAGGGATATACCCAAGATGGGACGCCAATCCATCACCGGGCACTGTAGGCAATTTAGTCTGCAAGCCAAGTAGCCTATGCAGCAGCATGTTTTTTGTACTGTGGGAGGAAAACGGAATACCCGACGAAAACCCACGCGGACACGGGGAGAGAACATGCAAACTCCACACAGAAAGGCACCCGAGCCGAGATTTAAACATGGGACCTTCTTGCTGTGAGGCGACAGCGCTACCCACTGGGCCACCCTGCCACTTTACTGTTGTTGGGGCAAGTGTAGTTAGCGGAACTTATTACAGCCGGCATGATGCATCACGTAGCGCTGTAAGTATCAACCTACTCCCGGACACCTTGGTTTCCCCTGTGCTGATTTTCAGCAATGGACAGATTCCGAGAGGACTCCATTCCGAGTAGACTCGCCGTTTGCGTTCGCCCTGGTGGCTGTGACGCCACCTCAAGTAGCTGGGTTCTCAGAGCGGCGCGCAAACGACTGCACCATCACTCTCCCGCAATAATAAAGATGTCCCCCC
>JAZEWT010000024.1:2758160-2769551 GCA_036362905.1 Mordacia mordax | reverse complement strand
GGCGGCACGGTGGCCCAGTGGGAGCGCTGTCGCCTCACAACAAGAAAGTCCCGGGTTCGAATCTCGGCTCGGGTACCTTTCTGTGTGGAGTTTGCATGCTCTCCCCGTGTCTGTGTGGGTTTTCGCTGGGCACTCCGGTTTCCTCTCACAGTCTAAAAAACTTCCTGCTGCATAGGTTAACTGGCTTGCAGACTAAATTGCCCTCAGTGCCTGGTGATGGACTGGTGTTCCATCGTGGGTATATCCCTGCCTTGCCCCCTGTGTCTGCCGGAATAGGCTCCGCCTCACCGCGACCCTGTACAGGATTAAGCGGTTGACAATGAGATGAGTTTGTTATTTTGTATGTTTCCTAGAAAGGGCTCAAATGGTCTCAAGACATTTTCATGAAGGTAGCATTACTTCTATGCTGGAGAAAGTAGAAAACCCAGAGAAGTCCGACACACGTGTGTGTCTAACACTTGACTCTCCACATGTACGGGTCATCAACCTATTTACAACACGTTCGATTCTGCCTCGGGTAAATTTTTGTGTGGAATTTACATTTTCTCCCTTGCACACGTGGGGTTTTTTTTTCCGGGACACGATGCTTAGGTTAATTGTACTGACTAAATTGTCCCTGGTGCCCTGATATATTGTAACTCTCTTACCCCTCCCCACTAGACAATTGTTAAAAAACTATATAGCTCAATGGTTCCATCTTAAATAAAAATTAACTGACTGATCAGTGTTTCACTTATTTAACGGTTCGATCTAAATGGATCAACAAACTCCACCTGCAAATTACTGAACGCACGTCACCATCATGCACACCCTGCCACAGTGACCAAAACACAGTTACTGACACGCCGCAGATCACAAATTCAAATGAATCTCTTTGGCCAAGCAAAATTAATGGACAGTGCGCACCAGAGCATTTCAAAGGGGCACGCTCTGTAATTTAACCGTTATTTATGCGTGCCATGAAGCTCAAAGTTCAGTTCAAACCAAACATCAGCGTGTAGCGTGGATATTAAAGAGTAAAAAAATGCACGTGCAAATGGTGTCGAATTTACATTCTCCGAACACATCAATCCACGAAGCCAGGGTCACGTTGGTTTTGAGATCAGTTTTATTAGCCGGCAGACCCTTAGACAGTAATTCATTCACAAGTCACCCATAAAAGCACTTGCACACGTCTACTGAAATCATTTGCAATCCCGTGGGACCATTAATGATCCCGACGAGGTTAAGTGACCTGGCATTCATTAGCGAGATGTGGCGTTTAATGTGACAGTTGAAAATAAACACGCATGGGTCAGGGACAGGACTGTTGAGGAGAATAAATAAGCAAATGAACAAATTAACAGTGGGAACAAAAGGCACACTGGCTGCCATTCCCAAAACAAGGAATACATGCAGACACATCGTGCCGATTCTAAACAGGCCCACTGTAAAACAACACAGCAGCGCAACAGTGAGCCATGCCATGTGTGTGCACAATTTGGGAGCCTCGTGAAATTGGTCTATTGTCCTGATGTGCCTTGCCGGTAATATGTGTCGTATAAATTGTGTGGCTCTGACAATGATGTTCTTTCACTGCTTAATCGCTTGATGCCCTTTTAGTTAATCATTTAACCTTGTGAGGATGCTTGAAAGTAATAGAGTCTCATTATTAAAAGGGAAGAGCTAAGAGGATACATTTGCAAATTGCCCATTTATCAAATGTACGATGTGGGTTTTGACGGCGGCAAACTTTGCCCTTTGTCTAGAACTTGCAGAACGGAACAGCTCGTAGGGAACACGATGTGTTTAGCTGAACAGGAATGGGCCAAACACTCGACGTGAGTCTGTAAATAAATAGACTCAGTACATTCGAAGGCTTTCGTGACCAATAATATCAATGAAATCCATTTTTGGGTCAGGTCACGTAAAAAAATATAAAATAGTGTCGTTTAACCCTCCACCACCCGACACGGCCAATCAGCGAGTCGTTCTCACGTTGAACAGAAAACGCGCCATTTCCTTCACCATCTCAGCCCACCGGTGCGTTGAAAAGCGACCCCGCAATATTGTACAAAAGAGGTATACGACGTTTCGCTGATAACTACGTTCAGCATCATCAGGCACCCGCGCCAAAAACTGGCGTATACATCATTTATAAAATATTGTGGGGTCGCTTTTCAACACACCGGTGGGCTGGGATAGTAAAGGAATTGGCGCGTTTTCTGTTGAACGTGACAACCCCTTACTGATTGGCCGTGTCGGGTGGTGGAGGGTTTAACGACACTATTTTATAATTTTTTACGTGACCTGACCTAAAAATGGATTTCATTGATAGACTCAGTAAAGATTAAAATTTTCTCTCAAGATCTGCTCTTTCAGGATAGCCGTGTCGAGTGTTCCTCCTCTCTCCTCGCGACATTTCGCCTCCCAAGTCGGAGGCAACATCCTGCTGACGTCTCCCATACGGAGAGAATTCCTCGACGCTGCTCCTAAAGAGCAAATATACGGAGAGAAATTCTCGCGCGTCGCGATATGAAAACCGACGTCAATAAGGATTGATAAAACAAAAAATCAATGTTATTCGAAATTAAACAGTGCAAATTGTCTCCCGGATCAATTTGAAGTGCCATAGTGTTGATTGGTGTCACAACGCCAGGCGTGGAAATGATACAATCCTGTCAGAGGACCCAGTTTATCCATTCAAAAACCATTGTTGACTGCCCATAAATTGACACTATTCTTATAAATCCTGCAGAGATGATGTAACGAGTCGGTCCCCTACCAGGATTCATTTGTGGTAGAATAGGCTTGGCCCATACAGCAAGCCAAACTGTGAAGATTGCACTCGGCAAAGGGACGATTACACCCATAAATTACCGTGAAGCACCACATCAACATTCGCTCATCGGTACCGTGCATTCTGAAGGTCCCTTGTCCTCCAACACATTCTAGCCAGGACAGTGTGCTATGTAAACAGTGTCACGGCGAACACAAAGGAGGATTTGAGTCACACACAAGTTATATCTCCTGCGTTGGTGAGCACCGTCAACGAAACACATCATTGACAAGTCCCAGTCAATTTAATGTCTCATCCTGGGCACGATGCTGCCCTACAACTACAGCCGCGACCTCATTTATATTTCGCAGAGCATTTCTCATATTCAGCGTTTAACGTCTGTGTCGAATTTTTACGTATTAAGTGATGCTATCTTAAGCGGTTGTTTAAAAATGCAAACGAATAAACCTTTGCTTAAGGAGTCAACTGGGTCACGAGGATTCGTCTGCTAGCATACGTTTAAATGTACTCTACTGTATAGATTTTATTTTTTCAAAAAACAAAAACAAGTCAGCGTTATATTCACCGGCTACTTTTGAACCATTTGTGCAAACTCCATATTTCTATGGCAGAGCGTCGAACCCGTGTGCCCTCGTGCACGTGCTTGTAAACAGCACGTGGCTCGTCAACCCACGAGGCTGAGCGGACGATCAGTGTCTTGTCTTGCGTTCCAGTGTGGTTTTCAGAAACCGCGACCTGTTACCCGTATCACCCTGTCTCGTCTCGTGACCTATTAGCGAACCTTTACCTGTCTGCGTGTCCGCAAAGTGGATTCTCTCGGCACGAGTCCGGAGGCTGCCGTTAAGTGGCAAGTGACAGCGGTCAATTTCATGCGATGACATCTTGCACGCTGCTGTTTATTAGATATAATTGTTACGGTTTCATCCTTGCGCAAATAGTTGCCGTCAGTTTGTTTTATTTCTTCATTGTATGTGTCGTCGCGTTGGTCGGTTCGAACGATTGTTGCATCGCAGGAACCCTGCATCAATGCTGGCAAGCTCACTGGGTACTTTCTGCTGTATTAAAACAATAATCTATAGTCATTTATTAGATGTTTGCGTGTTTTTTTTTTATATAAATCGTGGAGTAGCGCCGTAAGCATTAGCGCGCACATCCACCAGGGCGCTGATCCGAGACGATGAGGAACATCACCAACCCCATACCACGTGTTTCGTAACCCCCAGCACCATCCACACTGGGCAGACAAAGGCACCCGGGAGTGGTTTCAGCAGCACCCCTTGCTGCAATGTGCCGTGCCGAGACAGGACCGGTTTACATTTCAAAGCGAGATAGAAACCCTCGTGTGCTACGGCGCATTTGGCCATCCCTTGGGAAGCAGCATCTGCGGTCGGAAAAGATCGGTTTGTTTGTATCAAGCGGAGAGAGAGACCGGGCAAAAATCGCCGTTTTGCTGGGGGGCGAATGCCGCCACCATTAGCACAGCCGTCGGACGATGTGACTCGCTGTGCCCCCCAGCAATGGGAAATTGCTCCGGGTCTCCCGCAAATTGTGATTTCAGGGTAAGCGATGCCCCACTGGTTTATTTGTTTAAACACAGTGGGCTTGTATTGCCCCAGCGCATCTCTCTCTCTCTCTCTCGCTGCAATTTATCTCAGTGCCTGTCTACACAAATTGGGGTTTAGCACAAAATAGTCGTCATTCATTTCCAACCATATTAATGAATGTAATGGACTTGCTCACATTATTATTCACTAATGAAGATTGTTAGTATATTGTTCATAGTATTTCCTATGTTGGCTTATACTGTTGCTATGACATTTGTAATAATGCAGGAAGGACCTTTATATTACCTCTGGGACTGTTATTTCATTAAAAAGTCGTGATTGAGTGCTGTATTTTTCATTTATTCATGTATAAATGTTTAATAGAATGTGCTAATGCATTTATTGTTGTTACTATCAATCATATAGAGACAATTCCAAATCATCTCCCTACTCTTAAAAGTCTGTAGTAGTAATCCCACGTTCCTATGGAGGACAGCAGTTCATCCAAATCATTACCACTGCTTCATTGCCACAGTGATGTTTTATTGATACCTAGAGGGTAGGCTTACATGCCAAGAGAGCTAACATTATATTGATAACAATGCCATTCATATTATTATCTCTTTAGCTCGTTATACCACGTTATTGTATAATTTATAATATACGCTATAGTTATTATTCAATACACAGGGATGGAATGTCTGGCGGGGCTGGCTCCAGCTATCAGTGAGGTTGTCTCCCTTCACCTCTGTTTCCTGCAGCACTTTGCTGCCTCTGGGTGAAAGGAACGGTGACTCTCAATGGAACAAATTGTTATTATTATATCGTTACTACTAAATTTCCAGTGGATTTAAATAAAATCAACCTGGCAAACATCTCAATCTGCACCGCACATGAAAATAAACAAGTCTTGAGATTAAACGGGGCTTTGCTGCGAACATCAAACGCCACGTATTTTAATTCATATTTTATTGTGCACTTTTATTTGAGGCACTTGCTAATGCGTTTGATTTCCTCCATTATTTATGTTCTAAATGTTTACCGAGCCAAGGTCACACGGTGTCAGCTCGAGGCAGCCGCATTGATCATCCAGATTTCTAATTAATGCAGCCGTTCATTTGGAAGCAATTTCAAGGATCTGTCCACTTGGGTTTTGGTAACGTTACACTAGACAGCTCCCTCCAGCAATAACATGGTCCCAGTAATGAACTCGGGTCACAATACCCCCCTGGACAAAGCCTCGGTGCCACCTGAAAAATAATCGAAAGCAATGCATTCAGCCCTGAGGGCAGTCGGTGTTAAAGCTGGCGTTCCTGCAGGGAGACAAAGCAGATACGCGAGGAAAAATTCTATGAGACAAAGAAATTCATATGAGGTGAATTGTGATAAGAGACTAACACGGAGCCACTAAATGAATCTAGCAAGGTTATGAAATAAATAAGCATTGCACCTTATTCCAATATCTGTCCTTTTAGGTCATAAATAAATGTATATTTTTCACACATCCCATTGGCAATACGGCATTATGGAAATCAATCGTTTCAGTGGCACTGGTTTAATGCATGCAAACTCTGGAACGTGTGCAACATTCAGGGCCTTCGTGGCAAAGCCTGGCTTTGATTTAACCAATGCTAGGAACTGACAGATGTTTATGGGACCCTCTGTTAGATATGGGTCCTGGTTTGATAGGGCGAATTATACAAATTATCATGAGACACGTTCTGGGGAACAAAGTTCATCTAGTTTTAGATTAGGCTGGGTTTTGTCATTTGTTGTTTTCAAGATCACACAGGGTGTTTTGTCGTTGAGCATCAGTGTGATTTACATTGCCTCGGGTTTCTTTGCGAAAGAGATACATATCACAGTGTGCTGGCAATTTATATACCGTACACGTAATGTTCATTTTACTATCCATCCTCCTACATTAGTGTATTAAAACTTTAAACATGCCCAAATAATACACGTGAATCTCAAAAAAATGGGCAAAAAATGTACCGACAATCTGCTCTTCAAATGGGGCAGTGTTCGTCTCTTGTGGCCTCTCGTTTGCGAGAGAAATTCCACAAGTCTACGATGCAGACCAGTCTCTCCATAGAACAGCCACTGTTAAATTTCCCGCAAAGTGGTAACCATTTCACGCACCCCTCGGGGACAGCCGGTCGAATCGTTCCCAAACTTTGCATTTGAACACGTAACGTTTCGACTGTGAAACGAGAATTGTTCCTAACGCTGCGACTAAACGCGGTCCCTTAAAACGTGCGGTGCCACTGGGCAACCACGACCACCGTGGGGCAGGTAGGGGAAAACCCAGCCCGGCCTTGAGGGCTTCCACAACAAAGAGGCTGTTGGTAATCGCTGACCTGTGTCTCTGAACCTATAGCTCACACGCGCATGTGAGCGCATTGAAACAACCTTTCGCTGCAGTCTAAGCTTACCATTAGCGCGGCTTGAAAAGGACATTCGAGATAGCTAACTTACATGCGCGTGACATAAAACACAGGTTCACAGAGGCAATATGTTCTGTGCGACTTCAAATGTTATGATGGCAACAACAGCATGAATTCAGAGCTGTTGACATTACAAGGTTAAATCATTGAGCATGGGCTCAGCGATTTTATTCGGCAACACGTATTCGAAGTTGCATTTTTCATTCACTTTTGTAGCAGAGAAATGCAGTCACATTCATAGAGAAGGAAATGCACAGCCCTTTCAGGCATTTGCAGTTAATCCTAAATACTCTAAACATGTGCCTGCGTCTATGAGCATCAGGGATTTAAACTGATCTTTAAATCCGAAAACAACATACATCCTTCCCGTATCTATCTCTCCACATGTCATACATGTTGTTCTCTCCACAGCTCTGTGCAGCGCTTTGTGACCCTCGGGTGAAAGGCGCTCTAGAAGTGCAAATATTATATGACTTTCTGCCGAGAGTGATTATTCTTCATGAGCATTGTTCCATGTGAGCAAATGCTGGCGTGTTTAAAATCACATTTTGTGATATTTAGAAAATAAAAACAAACATTAACAATCGTAAACATGACGAAGCACCGAAGCTTAGACACAACCAATCATCCCACTACGGTCGATAAAATTAATACCCATTTGTGTGACCACCAGGAGTGATTGTGCTAAGGAGAGACTGGCACCTATCATGGCAACGTCCAATCGTAATCACAGGTTCAGGGCCACCAAACGAGATGAGTGGCGTCCCATACTGAAGAGCTGCTACCTCCTTTGCGGAGAAGAAAATTTGCTCTGAGAAGAGAGGAGGGACGCTCGACACGGCTATCCCAGAAGAGCCGCTGGTTCGGAGCAATTTCCAATTGTAATGGTGCATCTGAGGATGCCTCTAACGTGTGAGGCGAAACGTCGCGAGGGGAGGAGAGAGAGCCATCGACGCGGCTGTCCCGAGAGAGCAGCTTTTCGAAGCAATCATCAATTTCCAATTGTCAAATTCGCAACCACTTTTGCTCTGATGAGGAGCAGTGCCAACCACACTGGGAGTGAGAGCAGTCACCCAGTGAAGCTCCACGTGCTCTCTCAAGTCCCAACGCCTGGTGGTGGCCAAGCAACTCTAGAGTGAGGGACAAAGCAGCAAAGTAGCCAGGGCAGTGCAGTGGATGGACGATGGTGGGGGGGGAGAGAAGAGGTCAGGTCAATGAGGTTAAACCACTCGGCTCTCCAGCACGATACATTAATAACAATAATAAAAAGCGGCTGTTTGTCCCCACTGTGATTTGGGGAGCTGTAGCGTAGTGGCTGGCATGCCGCATTACGAACCCATGTTACACGAGTTCGAGTCTACTCACGGCCAACCGGTTCTGGGCCTCCCCTGTTTCGACTCAGCCGAAAATGAGCGCCTGGTGCTGTGTGTTAACATCGCCATTAGGGAGACAAAGGTGGCCGGGCGTGGTACTCGCCACCCACCTCTTCAAGTGTCTTGCTGGCCTTCATAGGTGACTCTCCACAGCACTTGCCCCCACAGCCTGTTAAGGCTATATGGTGGATTTTTGCCTTGGTGTTTACAATTTGCGAAGCACTTTTTTATACATTGGTAAGATGTCGGATGATTCCTTCAACGTGGGAGGTACAACGTTGTGACGGAGAAAGAGGGAACACTCGACACGGTTATCCTGAAACAACAGCACGGAGGTGCAGTGAGTAGCGCTGCTGCCTCACAGCAAGAAGGTCCTGGGTTCAGTTCCCAACTCGGGTGCCTTTCTGTGTGGAGTTTGCGTCTTCTCCCCATGTCCGTGTGAGAATTCGCCAGGTACTCCGGTTTCCTCCCACAGTCCAATAAATATGCTGCTGCATGGCCCGTTGATAAAATTAACCCCACTGCCCAGCGATGCACTGGTGTCACATACCGAGTATTGCCACCGCCTTGCGCCCTCTGTCTGCCGAGATAGGCTCCGCCCCCCCCCACGACCAGGTTTAAGCGGATGATGATGACGATGATCAAATTCCTATTGTGCTAACGGTGTCAGGTCGCAGCGACTCGTGGTGAGCAGTCACACCACGGCAGAATCGAGCAGCGCCTCCTCCTCCGAGTGAAGGATTCAGAAGAACCCCAGCGTGACCACAGCCACCAATCACAGGCCACGCAGTGGTGACAGGCGCCACCGCCCGATTCGACGGTTCACCGTCAGCATTTCAGATGTCCACCAGGCTCCTCACAAAGCCTCCCCCACCGGCTCGCCCACAGGCTTCGACACGAACACGGCAATGTTGCCCACGAACGCTCGCCACCATTGCACGAAAGGAGACGTGGCCGTGAATGACCCAAGGGAAGTGGCACCCGCATGCACGTAGCAGGCAAGGGTTGCTGGATCACGCAGCCTCGTGAAGCTTGAAAAGCTGCTGGGCTCTGAAGAGCTTTGGAAACAGAAGCACAGACGATTGTTTATTGAATCTTTCTGCAGCAAGCGTTGAGTGTTTATCACCTCATATGCATTGGGTTTCCACGGTTACTGCAGTTTCCTTACAAAAAGTATAAAAATATATATCGATGGGGATGGGCAAACGTCCACATGTAAAACCGTCCCAAACAGTCTGGAGGCTCAGTGAGGCTTTGGTGGATAAATAAAGCGCGAAATTAAATAGTGTCAGATGACATCACAAAGATGACCATTAAGATACCTCAATAGGCCTATTATCCACACGAGGTGGTGTCCCTTTATATGTCTTGCAAAGGGAATCGACTGCATAGTGATCAGACAAAGATGTGTATGCCTTTAGAGCTGGAATAATGAAGGTCTCCTCAAGGATCGGGCATTGATTTCACTCTACCATACTTCACCACACTGGTCAGTGTGGACTCGTGAGTGAATGCCCGATTCACGCGTCGCTTGTCACAGAGATGCGAGCCAAGACGAGCCTCGGCTTGGAATAAAACTCACATCGCCAAGTCCGCAGCGCGGTGAGTTAACCACAATGCCCCCACGGCCCCAGGCCGAGCCATCGGATCATGAAAAACAGGAACCAAGTTTCATCAGGGCTGGCTGACAGAAGCGCCGGGTTTGAACCCAGTGTCTCACAGGTGACAGTCAGCAGCAGCGTCGTCGTGTCCCGACACGGCCTCTATAATCCCCCGGAGCCACCTGGCCACACAGAAACGCGCGTTGTGCTGTTCTTCGCATCACACCTCGGTTAGAGAGCGGAGAGTGCAGCCGCCTAGTGAGACACGCGGACTCTCTCTCTCTCGCCTTCCTGCGGTTTCTAATGAGACCGCATCAAATTACTTCAATATATTCATACCCTGCACAGTCCTGCACCTGACACCCATTTATTGTCCATTACCGCGCACGTCCCATTACACTCGGAGACACTTTGCCAGCACAGTGGGGATTGTAGAATTATGTCCCCATTTTGGCGCATCCTGTTAATAATAATTTCCCAATTATTGCAGTTATTTTTCGTACCCTCTTATTGCGTACAGTAAACCACTGTATAGTCCGTGCTCCTTCAATCGAGGGATGGCACAATTACGACGACTGTCTCTCTCTCTCCTGAAGCCATTTCGTGTCTAGCAGACCTTGACATTGGCATTTTGCTCCCGAATATATTGCCATGCCGTGAGAATACAATCTAATTATTTATTCAGCTGAGTAACGCTGTGCTTGCAATACATGACCCACTATTAAAGGTCAGAATCACAAATTTCAGATTGTGCTTGATATAGGTCATCATTCTTTCATAAATAATCGGCGGTCATTACGTAAAAAAATCTGACAGCTGACAGAGTAATGTGGAATTTGCACCACTGGCTCAGGGTCAGCGGGGAAGATGCTTACTGCTCATTGCTATGCAAAGCAGGGAAACTCCTTGTCATAAATAAATGCGGAGCTATATATTGTAATGTTCTGGCTCGATGTATGAGAATTGCTCTTCAAAGTTGTTCTCTCGGGATAGCCGTGCCGAGCGCTCCTTCTCTCTACCTAACGACGTTTCAGAAAGTACGCGGATGCCCCCGAAGTGGGAGGCGAAACGTCGCGAAGGAGAGAGGGGGAGCGCTCGACACTGCTATCGCAAAAGAGGAGCTTAGAAAAAAGCGAGTCTCATTGTGCACATAACCTTGTTTGGCGAAGCACCCTTGTAGCATTTAAAATAGCGCAAACACCTCGAAAACAACGAGTTGCTCAACTGAGCACCTTTAACGCGTATAATAAAATAACAGTCGCAGCTCAAACAATACAGGCCACCAGCATCCAACACCAAAACCTCTTAAACGCACACAAGGTCCATCCCACGGAACGATCGACTATCCGGCATCTACTTACAAGCAGGATGTTGGCACAAAGATTTGTTCTCTTCTGAGAGACATCAGCTGATCCCCTGCGCCCGCTGAGCCGTGCCCTGCTCTGCTGCGAGCATTGCTCCGTCTCACTTGCAAAGCCACCTCCCTCAATTCGGATGTCTCGTCGTCTGTCAGCGCGCGGGTAACGGTGATGCCTGCCGCGCTAGGGCGACGAGCAGCGCGCCGCGCATCCGCTTGCGAATGCGACAACAACAACAAAGTCTATTCTCGGAAACATGAGACCGATGGGCCGCGACGCGTGTGCGTGG
>JAZEWT010000024.1:2712798-2723610 GCA_036362905.1 Mordacia mordax | reverse complement strand
TAAATGCACTTCTAGTGCGCTTTTCACCCGGGGGTTACAAAGCGCTGCACAGAGCTGTGGCGAGAACGGCATTTCAGCAACAACGCAACAACAACAACAACGACGTATGAACGGTAAATCAACAACAATGAAGGAATTGAAGAGTGGGTAACTTTCGGTGAGAAGTGGAAATATCCGAGCTGGGTTTCGCGAAATAAACGTTGAAATCCCCCGTCAGATATGATCTCGTTCCACCATCTCTCCGAGGTGAATATAAAACGATTTACAATATGAGATGTCAGCAGTGGTGCTGATACGGAGGAAATGTTCCCGACCATAGAAATATGGAGTGGCGCATACTGTGTACAAAGCGTGGGACAGACCCCGTGCTGCCACTCACTCACGAGAGCAGGGAAACACGTTCCCAAGACTGGCTTAATCATAAACACAAAGTACACCCTTGCTTACAATTTAACAGCGGTAACCGCGCTCTTTGACAGCAGTAAACACGCTCACATGCTAATAATAATTGCGTTTCCAGAGCGCTTTTCACCCGAGAGTCACAAAGCGTTGCACAGAGCTGCGGAGAGAACGGCACGGCGAGAGACAACGGGCGGCCTGTTAAGGGATAGTACCAGCAAAAGGCAGAACAAATGCAACACGATCCCAACTGTGAAATGTTCGTGGAAGCTAAGAGGATTTCAACCATCCCACTCGAACAATTACATCTCGACAACACATTCGTCTCCAAAGAGAGAGAGAGGGCCAGAAAAAACACCTCCATCCCACGAACGTGGGGGGGGGGTGGAGTCCTCGTTCTCGAAGCTGGGTGAAAAGTGAATGTTGCTTAATCCTATTTGTGTTCCGTAATCTGCGGGCCCTGGCTATGTGTGTCATCGTAACGGCTACAGTCTCACCCGCACGCTGCCTCGCAGCGGGAATCACAAGATCCCACCACGCATTGTTCTCGGCCGGAGGATTAATTCGTGGCAAGGCTGAGAAACATCGTCACGTCGCTGCGCAGGCCTGTGAGAAACACACGATAAAACCCCAACCCAACTGAGGAAATCTCAGGAAAGTGAATGAGCCTCATTATTCTTTCTTTGCAGAAGAATTTAGAAGCGGTAAGAGGAGGTAAGGCGCAAAGGCAAGGATCCACGCTGTTTGGACGCTGGGGGAATGTATTGTTAGCAAGCCCCTATTAAGGCTGCAACACTCCGTCATGATATGCAGCTGTAAGGTTAGTCTGGTCGGTCAGTGATGACATGGGCCACACGAGCTACAGCACTCGCTTTAGGTTAAACTGACCTAAGAAAAGGCCTACGTTAGATCGATAGCCTTATTCATACTGAAGCTGTGCATGGCCAGGAGTCAAACCAAGCGCAACGGCACCGTAGCGCAGTGGAGCGACCACCAAACCCCAATAATCGTGAACAAGCCATCGCCGCCAGTGATGCAGGTACCACCACAACTCGCTGCTCCTCCTTCTTCCTCCTACCAGAGCCCACATCTCTTAGAGCCCACAACCAATCTCTGAGCGCTCCCCATGCAGTGTCCCAACATCTGGCGTTAATGCTCTCCACCTTGTCTCTAGCCCTGGGCGCTGCTGTTCCGTCAACTCTAACGCCGGTCTGCGCGCATCGCTTCAACCTTAGCGACGCGAAGCTTTCCAAAGCACTCGGGCGCTTGCGCCCCCTGCTCTGCCACGAACTTGATGTGTGTGGTGTGTGTGTGGTGTGTGGGTTTCAGATGTAGGTTTTCACAGGTCGATGTACAAAAAAATGATCTTAACAGCGGCTCTAATGGGATAGCCGTGTCGCGGAGGAGGACCGCTCGACACGGCCATGCCGAAATAACGGGAACGCCGTTCTAATCTAATTCTAATCTAATCTGTAATCAATGTATATATTTGTTGAAGCTCTTGATCACGAATGTGTCAGCTCAAGGCCCTTCAGCCTTAAGAGGTGGGGGAAGGGCTCGTTTCAAGCAGGACAAGAATGGCCACACAGCGCACACAGGGCCCAAATGATCAAAAGCCCCAGTGTTGAGCAGTCACGGGCCATTGTCACGCCGCGCAGCCGGGGGGTGACAGCCGAGACACTCTTCGGCGACGCGTGGGCTCGGCCCTTTGTACCGCTGTCGGTAGCGCTCGCTACACAAGCGCCTGCGTACACTTGTGTATATATGGGAAGCGGTTGTGTAGCGGTCAGCGCGCTGCGCTATACCAACCTGGCGCACCACAGTTCGATTCCTGCTAAACGGCAACCAACACCACTGACGATTTTCCGAACCGGTCGTGGGCCCTCCCCAAAATGGACTCAACCTCAAATAACGACCTGTTGCAGTGTGCCGCCTTTCTCTGTGGCATTTACAGCGCTTTGTGACCCTCGGGTGAAAAACGCTCTAAAATGCTATTATTATTAATATCTCATCTCATCTCATTGTCTGAAACCGCTTAGACCTATACAGGGTTACGGTGAAGCCGGAGCCTATCCCGGCAGACGATGGGACGTCAGTCCCATCGCCGGGTACTGCGGGGCAATTTAGCCTGCGAGCCAATCAACCTATGTAGCAGCATGCTTTTTGGACTGTGGGAGGAAACCGGAGTGCCCGGCGAAAACCCACGCGGACAAGGGGAGAGCATGCAAACTCCACACAGAAAGGCACCCGAGCCGAGAGATTCGAACCCGGGACCTTCTTGCGGTGAGGCGACAGCGCTAACCACTGGGCCACCGCGCCGCCCTATTATTAATATGTTCCCCTAATGTCCGCGCGAGGTTTTCGCCGGGTTCTCCGATTTTCTCCCACAATCCAAAGACTTGCTGCTTAGATTTATCGTCCCGACTAAATTTTCGTCCGTGCCCTGAGATGTTTCTTGCTTACCCCTCCCCGCTGGACAACTGTTAAAAAGAGCCACACAGCTCAACTGTTCCTTGCAGCTTAAATAACAATTAACAGCACTCGAACCTTGGGTTTGTTAAGGCTTTAGGGCATGGATCTTTCTTGTCTTGTGTATATACCTCAATATTCACGTGCATGCATATAGACGCGCAAATGCACGATATCCGTGTACAAAATATACACGTGTGCACACAGACGCTGATGTAAACGCACACTGAAGGATACGAACACACCAAGGTTTATAATGTGAGTGAGACGCGAATAGGCTTCTGAATGCCCTGAGATTAAGTCCGAGGTTATTGTTCCTCCTCCGAAACAAATTATATCCACCAATCCAGACAATATGCAATATGTACAAGTATTTACACGCCGCCACCACCCACATATACAATCCATTTCGAAGGTAGTCACACCGTCACCCAGAAGAGACGCAAATGTGTACCAGTGTAAAGCCACGATTTATGCAATCAAAAGAACGTATAGTGCGCGCAACTATTTACACTCTCAGATCTACATGTTAATTTACAATTGAATATTGATAACGCTCAAGTATTAATGCAATTCCTGGAGGTTTGAGAGTGTGGGGGGGGAGCGTGAGGGAGCGTCAGAGAGAGAGAGAGCGAGCGTGTGCGAGAGAGGGTGAGAGTGAGTGAGATGAGGCCCGTGGAAACGAGAGCAAATTAAACTGTGAACTGAATGCTCGGAGAACGCTTCATGAGTTTGCGTGGTGTCATCCTTGCGCAGAGGCCATGTCAAGCCTCTCCGCATCGTGACAATTGTTTTCGTACACGGAGTGACTGCTCGGAGAGCTGGCACAGCCGGCCCTCCATGCGCACAGCTCCATTTGCCTTCTCAATGTTCATGCGATGTAGCAGCTACTTATTTAAATATGAGCTCACCTCGGGGAGGCACAAGACGGGTCGGATACCACTTTCAATTCGTGTTCTGCATGGCTAGGTACGGAATCTGGGTCACAGATATTGTAGCGCTGTTCAAATATCATCAGCAGTTGCCTGGATAACATTAAGAAAACGCTATCAAGGTACCGTACAGGGGACATGCAATTCTACACACTCGCTCAGCTATAACTAACATTCTAGAGACAACGTAGCGATGAATGTTTACACGACTCTATGCATGGAATTGCGCTCAAAAGCTAATGATTCCACCAACGCGGAAGGCGAAAACCCCGTGAAGGACACAGGAGCACTCGACACGGCTATCCCGAAAGAGCAGCTCTTGGGAGCGATTCTCACTTGTTCAACTTCGATCCTCCAATACGGGTTTTCTGCGTGTGCCCAGATCGCACCTCCATTCAATGGGTGACAGAGCCTTCTCGCGCGCTGCTCCCAGACTCTGGAACTCCCTTCCACTGGAAATTGGGTCAGCTGAGTCCCTAGGCATCTTCAAATCCTGTTTCAAGACTTACTTGGTCCGTGAGGCCTTAAAGTCCTCTGGCGAGAACTGTTGCACGCAGCTGACCTGTGCAGGAACACGTCTTCCTTCCATTATTTAACAAGTAATTTATTTGTTATTTGATGTCCTTCGTTTGTTTCATGGTTATTATTTAACCGAATTGATCTACTTTGATGTTGGTGACATGCCGTTCTTTCCACAGCTCTGTGCAGCGTTTTGTGACCCTCGGGTGAAAAGCGCTTTAGAAATGCAAACATTAGCGTTATATTGGCTGCCTTCGCCTCCCCGCTCTGCTGTGGTTTTCTCAGCCCTCCATAATGAGGTAAAAGTCGCTGTGGATAAGCGCGTCGGCTGAATAACAATTATTAATAATTCTGGACACACAGGCTGGCAAGACGTGTGTGCTCTGTGTCTTGACGGCTAATCAGCTGCGCTCAGAACAAACGCTTGTAGAGAGGACAGAGCGACGAACACGCATTGCTCTTCATTAGCGCTCGCATCTCCAAATGGTTCGGCGCAGAATGCGGAACCCGAGTCCTGCATCCGATGCTCGACGGAGCCACCACGCGTTTACTTTCAAATTCCCCCCCTCCTCCCCCACCACCACCCCCCGGAACCCCCCTGGTGCTCTGGGGAAAACAAGCGAGCTTCCAGTCGCCGCTCATCCCCTATTGATCATCGTGTCACCGCTCATTTCAAAGCATCTTCCTGGAGATGAACAAGAGCACCACCACGGTTAAAGTGCTGCTGACAGCGTGACCAAATGTTCTGTTTGGTCGAAACTCCGCTCGGTCAAGCGACTCCGTTGCTGACACGAGCAGTGGGGCGGCAATCGTTTCCAGTGGAAACTGCGTGGAAGGTCAGCTTCGCTTCGGAAGGGGTGAACTTATCGACACAATGACGGCGGATGACTTGACAAAGGAGAACGCAATTGTTATCTTCTCCAGACTGATGATGGCCTCGACCACGTAATCTGCCCTGTCTGTGCCCAAAACATCAGTCTGCTATAAACGCAGCGTTTATATGGTAATTGTATGCACGGTAAATTTACATGGCAAATATATATTGTGGAGATTGTTTTAGTGTAAATTAGCAGTGGCAGCCACCTGGCGGCAGGGTGGCGCAGTGGTAACATCTCAACGTAGAGGCAGTCTTTCCTGTGGCAGACCGAATCCTGGCACATTTGTGTGTGGAGATTGTGTTTTTGTTGTTGTTCTGCGTGGATTTTCCTCCGCTTCCTTCCAACCACTAAAACACTCATTAATTAACTGGCTGATAAAATCGTAAATATACAGTGTCCGCGAAATGTTGGCGCCGGCTGACCTTGCGGCTGCCTCCCCCCCCCACTCCTCTTCGCTCTGTCACGCATCTGAGTCGTTCTCTCGTCGAGCGAATACCTTCGGTTCTGACTGAATGTGCGCGTTATTAATTTTATTTATGATCGTTATAAACCCTCTGCCAGCCCCTACGCAGCCAGTCTCTGCCCTCAAGGCACGGTTATGCTGTGGACTTATGAGCGAGGTATTCGCGCCCTCTGGTGGCGGAAGCTTCGCACTGCAGCTCGCATCAGCCGTACAGGTCTCGTCGAGAGCTCGAAGCACCTGGGATCCTTACCAATGCGCTGATGTAGGTTTGTAAGGCTTGATGTTGGAACTGGGGGCGGCACGGTGGCCCAGTGGGTAGCGCTGTCGCCTCACAGCTTCCAGTCTCGGTTCGGGTGCCTTTCTGTGTGGAGTTTAAATGTTCTCCCCGTGTCCGCGTGGGTTTTCGCCGGGCACTCCGGTTTCCTCCCACAGTCCAATAAACATGCTGCTGCATAGGTTAATTGGCTCGCAGACTAAATTGCCCGCAGTGCCCGGTAATGGATTGGCGTCCCATCGCGGGTATGTCCCTGCCTTGCGCCCTATGTCTGCCGGGATAGGCTCCGGCTCACCGCGACCCTGTGCAGGACTAAGCGGTTTCTGACAACGAGATGAGTTGAGACAACGCAGCGCCGATTCTGCACCACAATGCGGGGATTTCACCGCAAAACGTTTTCCAAAATGAAGCGACGTTTCCTCACCGGGCAGGGTGTTTTGAGCCGAGTGAACGATGTCTCTATTTAGCCAGTAGCGTCCTTTACGAGTTTCCTTCACAGACGCCGGATTGGTGTCACTGGTGGCTGTCGACAGCACAGCCACGCCATCTCCCAGCCCTCTTGTGCCGCATCAGCACGTCTCTCCTCTCGCCCACACACTGCCTCTTGCTAATCTTTAATCCGACATGCGGTTCGTGGGCATGCGGGCTACATGACCCAACCAATGTACACGAGTTTACCAACGTGACGAGGATCTGTGAATTCGTCAAGCCAACAGAGAATTACCGAGTATGGTAGGCAGACCAACCCCCCAATGTCTTAAACTCGCCCAGGTGTCCCTGTCAATGAGTTCACGTTTTACAAGAAGAGGGAGCGTGACTGGAGATGAGCACGCGTGAGATTTGCATGAAGGCACAAGCCAGGCAGCTGCTTTGTCGATTCACGCAGCTGATGACAACAGATGGCTCGTCCGAGCTGGAAGGAACCCTTGAGATATGCGCGGTTCTTTTTAACAGTTGTCCAGCAGGGAGCGCTAAGCGAGTTGCAACATCACAGGGCACCGGCGTAAACTTTGGACAATTAACCGAGACGATCTCCTCCACCTGGACTGGCGTCCCATCGTCGGTATATCCTTGCCTTGCGCCCTGTGTCTGCCGGGATAGGCTCCGGCTTCACCGTGACCCTGTATAGGACTAAGCGGTTTCAGACAATGAGATGAGATGAGATCTCCTCCACCTTCCTTACAAAATTGCACATCAAGAGGGGGGAAACACGCGAACTTCACACGCAAAGGCACCCGAGCCGGGAACCGAACCCGGGCGCTTCTTGCTGTGCGGCGAATCCCTGAGCCGCCCGAGCGCAGCTATCCCGAAAGAACAACTTTGATAAGACATCGTCATATCGGGCAGTGAAACCCAACATCAGTGCAATGTGACCACCAGAATGTCAGATTTTTCCAACTCTTGTCCCCGTTTATATTTAAACATCGACTGATTAAGACTCTGAGATGGAACTTTCAATCGCGATCGACTCGTTGGAGAGCATCGCTCAAACATCAGATCGACATGGATCCACAAGGAGGCACTGTCCACCAATACCAGACCGTCGGGGACACGGCTCAGTACATTGTAATCGACTTGCAATGACGCGAGGCTTTTATAGATTATATACACGACTATGTCCATCATAAGCGCAGATCTGCTGTGCACAACATCAAGCCCTGTACGTACTATTCCAACTTACCCACCACCTATGCAGGAATCCCATATCCAGAGCTTGCTAGCACACTGGTTACTTTCTGCTCTAATAATAAACGTCTACTTAACTATCTAAACCGCTGAAACGTTAAAGTTACTTGGGCTTTAAAGTCTCAGTTTTAGGCGAGGAGCCATCGACCCTTGTAAGCAGTTCCACCTTCATCCTGATCTCAGTGGAACGTGTTACACGCTTGGAACAAGGTCGCGCGTAGGGCGGGTGTGCCATTGGCAACAATGACAATTTGAACATATTCAAATTGCCCTGGGGGCAAAAACCTCGAGTGGAGCACTCGGGGCGTTTTCATTCGCGCTGAAAGGAAGCGTTGAGCTACGTAGCTCTTAACAGCTGTCCATTGAGGAGTAAGCAAGCGACAACATTTCATGGCACAAGGATTCAGTCAGGACAATGCACCCAAGCAGCGTGTCTTTGGACTGTGGGAGGAAACCGGAGTATCTAACGGAAACCAACGCGGACACGAGAGGAGAGAACACGCACGGAAATGTACCTGAGCCTGGAACCGAACCCGGGATTTCTTCCTGTGAGGCGGCAGCGCTACTCGCCGCAACGTCTGTGATAGGAGGCGTTTGTCACCAGTTCCTTCGCGTGGGCTATCCTGAGTCCTCCACCTCGCCACCGTCTACCCCCCCCCCCCGGACACCAGGGGCATTGCCCTGCCCAGTATCTCATCTGGTCGCGGTGCCACCCAGCCGTCGGTGCCCTGAAGAGCCCGTCCCGTGACGCGTGTCAGTCAGTGGTTCCGTCGCGCAGTCACTCGAGGGAGATGTTCTGCGCAGCCAGACTCTGTCTCCCTTCAGGCCAGTGTCCAGTACTCGCTTAGTCCTGTACAAGGTCGCGAGGGGGCCAGTGAGGCGACAGCGCTACCCACTGGGCCACCGTGCCATCCCATTAAGCAATTAATCATGTTAAATGTGATGGGTATCAAGGTGCCTGTAGAAGGCAGTACAGCAAGTAGGACTCTGACCCACGTTTAATTATCACGATTTTATATCAGTCTTCAGATTCGAATCCCGTGTAGATGTAATCATTCACTCCCTTGCAGGGTCAATAAAAACATGACATTTTGTGATGAGTCATCAGCTGCAATCCATTGATAGACCGGCCTCTGCCCTGGGAATGGGGAATTTTCACCACACGCTCAGGGCTGCAAACAAAAAAATAAGCCACAAGAATATTCGATTCAATTAAAAACAACTTCTTAATGTGTAAATATATATAGTGTGACATTTCAGCCTGAATAAATTATAGAATATAAAATAAGGAGATCAAGTCGGAGGCAATGTATGGCAATTCATGAACCTTGCATAAACTTTTCATGATTTGCTTCCAAAAGCTGCTCTCACCAAAGCTTTGAACACAGAGCACATGAAGATGCCTCCAACGTCGCGAAGGAGAGAGGAGGAGCGCTCGACACTGCTATCCAGACATAGCAGCTTTTGTAAGCAATCATCCTGCATCGAGCCGTGAAAACCTACGTCAGCACTCTTTGTGACTAGTTTTATGTAACGCAGACTCACGCACATTTGTAATGCTTTCTTGGTGGTATGCAGACATTCGCTTCAAGTTATGCTATCTGTGGACAAAATTAATACATTAGTTGAACCTTGTGGGATTCGAGAAGGTGCTCACTGGCTATGCAATATAAATACTACCTACGGAGCATGCGCTGTTGAAGAAGACTACGTTTTGTAAATCCTGCAGCAAATATCCAAAGGTCAGTACAATCTAAGCAAACTGCACTGGAGTGATTGAACCTGAATATAAAAACGTTAAAATCAACAGATTTAAGATTTGTTTGAATCCCCTGTTCGCTTGTGTGAGCTGCGAGATCAATGAAGGGTGAGGGGTCCATTTAGGCGATTTTTCATGAGAGGCCTGGTGACATTCATGGAGAGATGGGCGACACATTGGTGCAGCGGTAACATCGACGCTCACAGAAATAAAGCCCTGCCAGAGGCGGTTCGATCCCTGCCTCGGGTGCCTTTCTGTGTGGAGTTTGTATGTTCTCCCCCTGTTTGGCGTGGGTTTCCTTTCACAGCTAAGAAAACACTCATTGCTGAATTGACCGATAACATAACACATAGGAAGGAGTGTCTGGCTGGTTGGCGCCAGCTGACCGCGTGGCCGACTCCCTCCCTCTCTGCGGTTTCCTCGCGACGCCTTCGTATCCACGTCTCGTCCGTGACTCCACACAAAGGCACCCGAGGCGAGAGATTCGAACCCGGGACCTTCTTGCTGTGAGGCGACAGCGCTAACCACTGGGCCACCACGCCGCCCGGTATAAAGATATCACAGCGGAAAATACCCAGTGAGCTTACAAGCTCTAGATGCGGGATTGCTTCGACACAACAAGCTCCCGCTACGTCTGGTGCGGTGAGAAAGTGGCCCCAAGCATTCATTACCGCACTGTGGTGGGAAGACTGGGGGGGGGGTTGCAATTCGACTGTACCGGGAGTCAATTTACTTTACTTTCACCCCTTTGTCCGTGAACACTGATGTTAACTTGTGACCGGGAATTGAACTTTGGAGGGCGGTTTAACAGTGCGGTGTCATAAACTCTGCGCCAAATGTAACTCCTCCTGCTACTGCCCCGCGCCCCTCCCACCGAAGTGTTCCTGGAAGGACGATCATTCCGCAAGTAACAAACACGAGCGATTTGGTCCGCGAGTTTTACATCGGACCGAGATGACAGATTTAACTGACATCAAGGTCTTCCTCCCGCACTCTTTGCGAGCGCGCCTTCTCGCCGTGATCGTCACCGTCCCCAGCTGCGGCGCCCGCAGGGCATCCTCGCCTCTAAAGGTGACCCCGAGGAGGTGAGTTCTGCAAAGCCCCCCCCCCCCACAGTTTATTTTCTTTTTCACTCGTTCGGCCCTCGCTCGCAATGTCAGCCACGACATTTTTGACGTGCAGCTGAAAATTGGATGGAGCAATGACCAAGCGCTTTGGCAAAAAAAACAATGTTTCTTTTTGGTTTCTAGACATAAAATAAAAATGGTTTGCCGCAGCAGTTTTTCTGCAGTTTATTTTTTATACATTTAGCCACATCGATAAACCAACACACTACGACTACAATTTAACGCGACAAAAATTGCTTGCGCAGCTGTTTGGTGATGTGAGCGAACCAGTAAGCCAACTGAACATTACTCATGCTTTGTTTGTGG
>JAZEWT010000024.1:2701024-2712769 GCA_036362905.1 Mordacia mordax | reverse complement strand
TGTACATTGAACGAACCACTACTTGTTTAACAATATTTTAAGGAAATTGTTCGTTTTACTGCACTTAAACAATGTGGCATGGACAGGCGAACGTTAACTCTGGGTTAGATTCCATTGCATATGGAGAGGAAAGCGGTGGCACAAATGTTCGTGCGTTGTGCTGTCAATCCAGTGACCCGAGTTTGAGCCCTGAACAAAATCGAACTTTAATGAGGAGTAATGAGGAGATGCTTGCTCTCCGCGTTGTTCCGCTTCATGGGGCTTGGTGGTGCGCTGAGCAGCGCTGGTGCCTCACGCAAAGAAGGACCTCGGTTCGATTACCGGCACGGGTGCCTCTCTCTGTGTGGAGTTTGCATGTTTAACTCCCCGTGTCAGCGAAAAAGTGCAGCCCCGAGACCTCAGGCTCACACCTGCGCCAGCAGAAGCGCCTCCACTCGTGGGAACTTTAAGAGGCCTTCTGGAGGGTATTTTGGCGTACTCTTCCACAGTAGACATAGCTGTTGCAAGAGTGGAAATACCCACATTTGACCCCACCTCATATGACATATCTATCGTTAAGACTGCGGGCTTGACCAAAGCCAGGGTGGCTTAGGACATTGCTTCAAGGTGAAACACCGGTAGATATAACTGGTGATCTCTGACTTAGTTAATGAAATGCTCAGCGCAAGGCGCAAGCTAATTGCGCTCAGCATTACACAACCGCAGCATTCCAAGCCACAGTAAATCTGTGTTGATGTAGGCGTTCGCGGCTAGGGATGTATGAGTATTTCTCTCAAGGGCTGCTCCCTCAGAGGAGCCGTGTCGAGCGTTCCTCCTCTCCCCTTCGCGTGTTTTCGCCTCCCACGTAGGTGGCATAGGAGGTGAAACGTGAAGGAGAGAGAGGAGGAAAAACGACTTCTGAGCGCGTTTGTCAGCGCTTTAAATCGCAGTAAATCACAAACGCTGGCAATAATGTCAACACACGACCGTGGTAGCTTAACACTAGCGAATTAATCTATGAATGGATGAAACCATACATCTTGCTGTGGCAAAAGCGTGACCATAAATTACAAAATGTGTTATCTGTTTTCCTCATCGCTGCCTGAAATCATCGCTTCGCACGGCGCTTTGTACCGAGCCGTTGCCACAGAACGGAGGACATTGCAATACATCAGCAGCGTGCAAGTGGGCAGATAGATGGAGGTTTTTCAGGGTGAAATAAAATAATAATTACGAAAATCGATGCATAGTTTCGTGAATCTTCACTCGTGCTCAGTGTAAATTAAAACAATAGTTTCTATTTACTGGTAAAAAAAAACATAACTGGTTGGCACAGTGGTGCCGTGAGTAGAGCTGTCACCTCACAGCAAGATGAGCCCGGGTTCGATTACTGGCTCGGGTGCCTTTCTATGTGGAGTTTGCGTGTTCTCTCTCCCCGTGCCCGCGTGGGTTTTTGCCGGGTACTCCGGTTTTCTCCCACCGTCCAAAGACACACTCCTGCCCAGGCTAATTGGCCTGCTGAGTAAATTACCCCAAAAAGTGTGCCCTGCAATGTACTGGCATCACGTCCTGGGCATTCCCCCGCCTTATGGCCTCTGTCAACCAGGATAGAATGTGACGCCAGTACATCGCAGGGCTATTAATCTAGGCAGCAGTGTGTTTTTGGACGGTGGGAGGAAACCGGAATACCTGGCAAAACCCATGCGGACACGGGGAGAACACGCAAACGCCACACAGAAACGCACCGTGGCTCTGTAATGCGTTAGTCAATTAACACAACTGAAATGCAATGAGTTTTCTCTTGATTTTAATCGGAAAAAATGTATAATTTTAAAGTGAGTGTTTTCCAGATCTACTGCACGTGAGTCAGCGCTCAGCTTAGTTGGCAGCTTATAGCAGGTGGTACACATTCCACATTCCTGTGGCAAGTGCAGGCTTTATATAAGACAAACATTGGTTACTCCACCAATGTGTTTATATTTTACGCCCCAATCAGTGGACTCTCAATCAGGATTTGAGTTCAGTAACACGTGAGTTGGAAAGGTAATTACATGAGTCTCAATTCGCGTTTGATTGATAATTCCTAGCTAATTGTTATAAAGCTATGATAAATAATGTTTAAGCTTAGCTCACAAATGACAACAAATTGCAGCAATAAATTCAAGCTGTTACATACTTTGATGATTTTTTTTTACAATTATAACAAAAGTCATGTGAATGCAGGAATTACATAACCGATATATTAATTTGAAAGTTCATTGGAATTGAAACAAGTGTATGGAAGAAATTTAAGTTACGCATAGCTTAATGAAACCTCACGAAATGTCGTGAATGAACATGTCATTAAATATGAATAAATGTACGTGAATTACGCAATAGGGCGGCACGGTGGCTCAGTGGGTAGCGCTGTTGCTTTGCAGCAAGAAGATCCCGGGTTCGAATCTCGGCTCGGGTGGCTTTCTGGTGTGGAGTTTGCATGTTCTCTCCGTGGTGTCAGCGTGGGTTTTCGCCGGGCGCTCCGGTTTCTTCCCACAGTCCAAAAAAACATGCTACTGTATAGGTTAATTGGCTTGCGGACTTAATTGCCCGTGGTGCCCGGTGATGGACTGGCGTCCCATCGTGGGTATATCCATGCCTTGCGCCCTGTGTCTGCCAGGATAGGCTGCGACTCACTGCGACCCTGTGCAGGACTAAGCGGTTTCTGACAATGAGATGAGATGAGCTTACGCAATAGCTTTGCGACTGAAGCGGTTAAAAAGTGCTTTCCACCACTGTTCTTTCCGGATAGCTGTCTAGAGTTTAAGCTATCCCGAGCAGCTTTGGAAAGCCATTCCCATACGTCGAGCTGTGAAAAACTACACCAGTAAAATTGTTAACCTGGGAAGCGAAACTCCACGAAGGAGAGAGGAGAAACGCTCAACGTGGCTCTCCCGAAAGAGCAGCTCTTGAGAGCGAGTCTCATATTGACGCCTGAAAACCGACATTAGTCCAGTGGCCATGATGAGCGCACTGAGCAAATGTATGCCCAATCAATGTGGAGAATTCTCGGATTTGAAATACTAACGACAATTACTCATACGAGCTGCTCTTTCAGGATAGCCGTGTCGATTGTTCCTTCTCTTTTCTTGGCCTCCCACTTTCGAGATATCATCAAAAGCCTGATGATGCCTAAAGTTAAGAGCTGATCGAGTGGTGAATACCCACATCAGTACACAGACCGACTCCATCCAAATCAACTTAACTATGGCAGTTATTACTGTCGCTAAACATATATATAATGTTACAGTGGTTAGTGAACTATATTACGAATCGGGTGACTTGAGCTCGTGTCCCAACCTATGCTAAGAGCAGCCGTAGCGGTTATTGATATTAGATTCCACTCACACACCTGCACTGACTAGCCTGGTGAAGTATGACTAAACAATCACCATCACTCTGGGGAAACCACAATCTTGCAGTCGATTGACAGTGGGTGGGGGGGGGTTATGTCAATAAAACAATTGACTCGCATTGCACTATGCACAACATATAAACAAAGTTGTAACGAATCAATTACTGTTAGGCCGTGATTACGGCCAAGTAATTGCCATTTGATTGAAGTCGTTTTTTTTTAATGTGTGACAGGACGGACGATTAAGTTGGATGCAAAGGTCGGTCAGTTCGTTGATTTCTAACTGTGCTGCTACAAATAAGTTCTCGCTCTGAACTCTTGGATTTATAGCCTGGGGTACAAACAAAACAGACAAAATTTATAACGTCAACAAACGGGGCCTAATCGAGAAGAATTCAAACGTGCAGTGAGTTTGATGATATCGCCAGTTTCCAATTGCTTCTTGTAAAATGTCCATTCAGTTTTGGTCGTAATATTGTTTGAATGTTGAAAATTACCTGAAGGCTCAGCCAGGGGTTTTACCGACAGCGGTTCGAAAGCAGACGTGTCCATTTAACCCTGGCATTAATGTTTCCAATCAACAACAAATTGAGCATTGCACATGCAACATTTGATAAGCTCTCCCTTCTCTCTGTCCTTGAATACATAATTATTTTCCTTTATTAAATCGAGCTTTTCTAAAACAGAAAGCAAAGCGTATGTACTCGGAAAGTGACGTTTTTGTTCAATCAATTCACTTCTTAGTAATTTTCACCATTTTGGATGGATTCTGAGAAGCTATCATTAAGTGTCCCATCAAACATGCGCGTTAAGTAAGAAGGCATTCTGCAAAAGGAACACTGGAAATTGCACATAACGATCTTTTGTTGGTGCAGAGCACATACACGCACATTTAAGTTTAATAACGGCGCCGGTTCTTAAAGTACATGTACAATAGACACGCATGTTTCATGGCATGCACAGTGTCAAGGCGCAATAATGTAACATTACTATTTAGCAAAACACAATTGCGGGATAAGAGTGAGGAAATATTGCGTTGCTTGAATAAACGGAACACCACGTGGATGAACAAAAAAAAATAACGGTTCCACCTTCAATCAAATCACAACGACATTTGTCATTAATTCAGCGTCTAAACGCTCGGAGAGGTAGGGGCCGTGGGGGGAGGTGGTAGGAAGAAAGGAACACAAGAGAACGCTGCGCAGCAAGATGCACAACATAGCCAGGGCAGTGAGGACAGCAGCAGCTACTGCCGAGGACACGATGAAGGCACTTCAGAGACGAACCGAGATGAACGAGAGTGGCTGAAAAATGAAATATCTTCAGTCAATACAGATTCACTCGGATTTGCTTTTGGTGGTAACCTGAGACGAGATGACTTCAAAACAGTTCTTTAAGAAATACTAATTTCTTTTTTATGCACACAAGCACAGAACTTCTATTTTTTTTAAACCAATGTTGCATTGTAGCTCGAACCGTATGGTGTACTGATGCAGTCACCAAGTATATATGTACAATACGCTGACACGGATGCATCTGCGGGAAGTTTGCGTGTGAACAGCAAGCAATAACTTGAACAGATTCTGCAACGATCCCCCGTATAGTCTCAACAGACCACACGGTCAAGTGCTGTTAGCGAGTAGCACTTAGGAAGGCTGGCACGGTACAAGAAGGGTGTGGGTTTCCATCACCAAGACTGGCCACCTCGTGTCCATGTTCACTACACCTCGTGGAGGTCTAGGACCGGTTCAGAAAATCGTCACTGGTGTTGATGGCCATGAAAGTGTTAGTGAGTGGGGAGCGGTGGTGCAGCGGTTAGCGCGCTACTGGTTATTTTTTTATTACCACCCGTCTCTGACAGATTCTACAAACATACACACGCACGCACGCATCCCCCCACAGTGAACGTGTACTCCTACCAAGCACGCTCGGTCACCGTGGACTCCTCGGTGATGATGATGAGTAGCCGCTGCGCCAGGTCGCTCGCACAAGTCCGGGTACAGCAGGAGCAGGCGTAGATTCGCAAGTTCGAAACTGCGGTTGGCTGTGAGCGGGAATCGAACTCGGGAGTTTGCCGGGATCATAACGCAGAAGTGCTAACGGCTAGGCCGCCACTCTTCACGTAAGAAATGCACGTGTAAATAAGTCATAAATAAAAAGAACACGCAAGAGCTTAAGGCGGCACGGCGGCGCAGCGGCCGTGCCTCACAGCAAGCAGCTCCCGGGTTCGAATCTCGGCTCGGGTGCCTTTCTGTGTGGGAGTTTGCGAGTTCTCTCCCCGTGTCCGCGTGGGTTTTCGCCAGGCGCTCCGGTTTCCTCCCACAGTGCAAACAAACATGCTGCTGCACAGGTTAATTCGCTTGCAAACTACATCGCCCGCAGTGCCCGGTGATGGACTGGCGTCCCATCGTGGGTATTATCCCTGCCTTGCGCCCTGTATCTGCCGGAATAGTCTCCGGCTCACCGCGACCATGTACAGGATAAAGCGGTTTCTGACAATGAGCTGAGATGAGACCATTATCACGCTGATCCGCTCGTGAAATGACTCATTGCTCGCTCGTGGCCATTAGCCTCCAGCGAAGTTAATCGGCTACCGAGGCGATGAGACGAGCAAAACGCGCAGAATATACCCGTGAGGTGTACGGCATAAGCCTCGGGGTCAGGTTTCCTGCTCACAAGCTGTCAAAAGAGCTTGACGCAAGTGCTGCAAGAGCAAATTGCGAGCTTAATAGGCAGACGCAAAAACACGAATCGGCCCACATGGCAGTAACATGTCCCCACAAAGCCTCCTAATATCTGATTTGTGTTCATGACACCATCTCAATATATTCCCCAGCAAGCAAAGGCTTCGTTAGGAGGCGCAACACATTCAATAAATAAACTCTGCACATTTCCAGCCAAGAGCTACTATCGATTACGCCAATACAACTTTTACAATGTGAGTTTTAACAGATTTACACGTTTAATTTGATCCCTTTAAGGAAGAGTCAATCAGTTTAAAACGTAAAACTATAATCGCCACCGTTACTCTTTCATCGTCATTATCATCCCATCTCATTGTCAGAAATCGCTTTAGTCCTGTACTGGGTCACGGTAAGCCAGAGCCTATCCCGGCAGACACGGGGTGCAAGGCAGGGATATACCCACGATGTGACACCAGTCCATCACAGAGCACTGGAGGCAATTTACTCAGCAGGCCAATTAACCTAGGCAACAGCATGTCTTTGAATGGTGGGAGGAAACCGGAGTACTCAGTAAAAACCCACATGTACAACGGGGAGAAAACACACAAACTCCACACAGAAAGGCACCCGAGCTGGGAATCGAACCCCAGATTTGTTTCGCTGTGAGGCGACAGCGCTGCTCGCTGCACTACCACGCCACCCCAAAATATTAAATATAGTGGACTTATTATTAAGCCGCAATCCACATCCACATGTCTGTTAAAACAAACTTTAAATTGATTAGGCTTCACGGCTCGATGTATAGACGCAAAGCTCTAGAGATTAGTTCTCAGAAGTGGCTTAACCGTTTAGTGCATATTTCTTCTACATTGAAACACCTGCTACATTTCCAATGCTCGTTCAAGATTTATGTTAAATAATGTACGCATCTACGTATTACTTTGAGTAAACAAACATAGCCATGAATTGGAAATATATGGTCACTAAACAACACGGCGTTTTGGCTAAAGCGTTTTCATCTAGATTGTGTCTGCTTCCAGCCAAAAAACTTTAAGCAAACGTATTGATAAATGTATTGCACGATTGTGCCAGCATCATTGTTCGTAACAAATACATTTTAAAGATTCTGGTTTCATCTTCATGGCCTCGCCATAACAATGAGAAAGACTCAATCTTTTCCTATGTGATGTTACACAATGGTCCTCTGTGTCATCGATTGAAACTGCACTCTGTGTCAACTCGGCAGAGTTTTGGCTCCCTCCATTTCTACTCGTTTCATACCTTTCGCTGTATTTTCAACAGCGCAACGAAATTACCGCAAAACGGCCGCCAATTTTAACAGTACGTGGCACATACGTCGAGCACAGCAAATGCAGACTCCGACGATGTACTGGCATCACATCATGGGTATAGCCCCGCCTTAAGCCCTCTGTCTGCAGGGATAGACTCCGACCCCCCCCCCCGCGACTTTGTACACAGGATTAGCGGTTATTGATAATGATGATGACTGCTGTTATGAAAGCAGTGTTGAGGCCCAAATATCCAGGGTCGATCAGTAGTGTCTGTGCTCTGCTCACGAGAGAACATTTATCTGGACGCGGTATATGTAGGCTTGTGCAGTGGTAATAATAATAATAATTGCGTAGAGCGCGTTTCACCCGAGGGTCACAAGGCGCTGCACAGAGCTGTGGAGAGAACGGCATGTAAGCAACAACAGAGACATATGCGCAGCATAACAATAACATTTTTTGTGTGTTATATACCAAGCCAACTCTCGATCACTTGATTAAAATAATGCACCGCTATACCTGATATATTAAACAAGCAAACGCGTAACACATGTGCCCCACAGAAAGCAGGTCTTGCCCGACGCGATTCATTGTGAGCTTCCTCCGGGTTCTCCAGTTTCCTCCCACAGCAACCCCCCCTCCCCTCATTCATTGGCTGAATATGGATTGCTGCGCCTGGCGGGTTGGCACCAGCCAACGGCGTGGCTGCCTCCCCCCTTCCCACCTCTCTGCGGTGTCCTCGCGCCTCTGAATCGTTCGGTTTTTTTTGAATGAATATCTTCGGCACTGAACGAACACTGCGCGAGATATACGTTGCACGGTTAATTTTTATTCCTAGAAGCCGAGGAGTCGCACTGGCGGAGCAACAGTTGACGCAACTTGAATGCTTGAGGAGCAGATCATAACATCCATACCACGTCATAGACGGATCAGCCAATGCTGTTTTTCTGCTGGTCTTAATTCGCTCCCAGGAGTGCAAAGGAACCCCCCCGGTCGCGGCAAATAGGTCCCGGTGTGAAGAAGCCAGACTGTTCCTATGGCAAGACTGCCCTTCACATGGTCACCACCTCTTCCACAGACCGTGCCCAGACACATTTCTCACACAAGGTTATCAAACCTCTTCAGTGTACCAGATGCTAATTCTCGGACCGTGCGGGACAAAGCCTGGCCCCTCGGCGATGAGGCTGAGGCCGGGGGCAGGGCCCCCTGTCCCATGAGCTCGCTGTCGGTGCAGAGATAGAAAATGGTGGCTCGCCGCTCCCTCGCCTGGTTTCTCGCATTTCATGAGGAGGATGATGATGGGCGGCACGGTGGCCCAGTGGGTAGCGTTGTCGCCTCACAGCAAGAAGGTCCTAGGTTCGAATTTCGGCTCGGGTGCTTTTCTGTGTGTAGTTTGCATGTTCTCCCCGTGTCCACGTGGGTTTTCGCCGGGCACTTCGGTTTCGTCCCACAGTCCAAAAAACACGCTTTTGCATAGGTTAATTGGCTTGCAGACTAAATTGCCCTCAATGCCCAGTGATGGACTGGCGTTCCATCGTGGGAATATCCATGTCTGGCGCCCTGTGTCTGCCAGGATAGGCTCCGGCTCACCGCGACCCTGTGCAGGACTAAGCGGTTTCTGACAATGAGATGAGATGATGATCGCCTCTCGCCATGTGTTGTTTGGGATCTGATTCGTCCGGCGTGTGGTGATTAAACATGTCTACCAGCCACCGATGTCATTTCGCCCTCGGCTCCACAGCAATTTGGGGGTCAATGCGAATATTCCCGGCAGCTATTTTTAAACTCCTTCATTACGACATTCATCTCCTCCAGAGTATAAGGAGGAATAGGGCTGGGAGGTGGCAGGGTATAAGGAGGAATAGGGCTGGGAGGTGGCAGGGTACTGTTAGAACTGTTAGAAGTTTTGGAAGTGTCTACTCATTCTGGGCCTTCCGTCGGATCAGCTTAACGGAGTGTGTGTACCTGCGGGAGCAGTGAAGTTACAGCCGCACACGAAAGCACGATTGTGTAATTAAACAGTCGGCGAGCTCTCGGTGGTAACGCGTGTTAAACAACCGGTTATATCATTGATTTGCCGAAGTTTGGTTTCTAACGCGGTCGCGAAAAATGAAGCAATCCTAGAGCAGATGACATAGCTGGCAAACGTACGTGTCACACGTACGGCGAGGACACGAAATGAACCATAAACAGCACCGCTACCTTCCTCCTGGCTCTGCACGTGGGCAATGCGCGGTGATGAAATCCCCGCGTGCCACAAAGTCACAACCCGCGTAAGCGAATGGAATCTTGACATTAAAGGATGCTGCAGTGACGGTGTGTGATGGTTTATTGGACCACGAAGTTTAACTTAGCAACGCGTTTGCGTTCACCTCCACAATCTGCGTGTCTCTCGTGCGCTGATGAAGACTGCAGGAGCGTTGTGAGAACTGCCTCCTTGTTCGAAGGCTATCACAATCGCGGTCGAAAGTCAACTCATCACATCGCGTCCTCTTGCGGTGCATAAAATTATGACTGCTCTGCGCAAAGTCAACGATGACCATCCGATTGAGTCTGACCGATGTTATGGAATGGTAATATGTCCCATATGGTTTAGAGTCAACAAGGCGGTGACTATTGCCCCGGCTCTCTGTTATTCACAAATATACTTTTAATTTGACTTTCACTTAACGATGCAGGGACGCTATAAGACTTAACGTGTGGGTTTAACGCAAGGGACCCTGTGCGCGCATGCGATAGCACTTTCGCTGTTATCTCTGTTTCACAGAAAGAGTTGTAAAATAAACGCTCACCAAACGAGAAAATCATACGTTAGAAAAAACGAGCAAATGCGACACAAAGTGGAGGTGGAAATAAATGCTAAAATGTCACGTTTTTACCAGCTCGTATAAATCACCAATTATTAAAACCACAATGTTCCCTGTTTTACATTATACGTATGTATGCCTGGCAGCTAATGTATCCGCACGATGTTTAATCCTTAATTATAAATGGATGCTGATGTTTTTAATGGAATAGAATTGACGTCTTATTTTTACAAGGCGACCTTAGCTCCGACAACATTAATAATAACGCACACACGCGACGCCTCGCTCGATCCAACAGCTCCTTCAGTGTACGGGACCTCATAGTTCCAGGGGGTAGTGTGGACAACAGCACAAGAGGCCACCTTTTCATCTCAACGCCAAACTCTGCCACCGAAGGGTGGAACAGTCACGCGCTGGCTTGTGCGCTGAGCTAGAGGTCTGGCCGGTGACCTCGGTTTGATTCCTGGTCAAGACTAACGCCATTAGTGAGAGACTACAAAACCACCAGGGGCTTTACCCCTGGTAATAATAATAATAATAAAATTCATAACGGGCACAAACTCCGCGCTTGGTCATCGACGAGCCTTGGGGGGCATGGAGGCACACAGAATCTGGGGGGGGGGGGGTCAGCCAGGCGGTCAGCTGGCGCCAACCCGCCAGACACTGCATCCTATATTATTTATTATTTATATCGTGATGTTTTCGGCCAACTAATTGGTGTTTTTTTTTAGTTGTGGGAGGAAACCAGAGAAACCAAAGGAAACCCACGCAGTACAGGGTAAGAATACACAAACTCCACACAGAAATGTGCCCGAGGCGGAGATTGATTTTTGTGAGATGTTACCATCCTATCATCCTGCCACCCTGCCAACCACAGCATGGTGAGTGGTAGTAGTGTCTAATCCATCAATGGACTGTGATTGATATTCCTGAAAGTGCCTTAGCCGGGCCTCCTGGGTAGGAATTCTCGTCAGTCTCACCTCTAGATAGATGTTGTTGAGAGGGGTGACACAGGAGGAGGCCAATGTTTCACCAGAGGAGCACAACGTACTGCCGAGGGGGGGTGGGAGGGGGAATTCGTGTTTTTCTCCCCAGCACAGTCTCAATGGTATCGAGTGACTAAAAGAAGTTCCGTTCCTGTGCAACGTCAACAGTGGTTTTTAAAAAGGGGTGATTGACCTGGACATACGAAGGTGCAATGATTAATTGCTGGGGGCACAAATAAAGACGCACCCAGACCCAACATTGTTTGCATTCGAGCAGCGGGGAGGCACTTTGTCTTCACTAAATGTCACGCACGTACAGAGTGTGCGTTGCTTGCATTCAAACGTTACAATAGTCTATATATAGCGCTGTGCATTGGCTGGTAACGAGAGAGAGTGAGTCACGAACCATTATATCTGCATCGCGTGTCATTACCGGCAAAATGGAAAAGGCCACTTCTGTCATTGCTTCCCCATTGCAGAGACAAATCTCAGCGCCCCACGTTGCGATCATGCCAATGTAATGCATTGCCTCCTGTAGGTCATCACCTCCCTCCTCGGATCGTAACCATACCATGGTGGAGGGGTTTGCGTGCTATATTGAACTCCAGA
>JAZEWT010000024.1:2664119-2685189 GCA_036362905.1 Mordacia mordax | reverse complement strand
GGATAGGTTCCGGCTCACCGTGACCCTATATAGGATTAAGCGGTTTCAGACAATGAGATGAGATGAGACTATGGTGGCGTCTGGCGTGTAGGACGTCTGGTCTCCTCTCTCATTACGACGGGGTTAGGGGACCTCTCGACAGAAGACGTTTGGGCCAACGATCCCCATTGCACGCATTGAACTACTGAAATGAGACATGAACCAGGATCGAGACGAGCTCAGAATGGCAAAAAAAAAATAATCCGCTGATGCCACCACACCTCACCATTTCCTTTTAACTTTCTGCCCCGTAATAATATTTATTATTACAATCAATAACGCGCCACTTACATTCGCTCAATGTCGAAGGTATATGTTCAAAGAAAAATATGTATTCAGAGGGTTTAGAAAACCGCAGAGGCGGGGAAGCGGCAGTAAACCACGCGATCAGCCGGCGCCAACATTTACCAGACACTGCATCCTGTATTTTATGATGTTATCGGCCAATTTACTAAATAAGTGGGGGAGAGGAGGTTATTTGTGAGAAGAAACCAGAGGACACCCACACAGATCAGAGGGGAAACACATTCTCCATACAGAAAGGTGCCGAGGTGGGAATCGAAATCCTTCTGACAGCGCTTAATTTCCGTTGAAATGTTACAAGTGCACTGCCCTGCAGCTACTGCACCACATTAGACGTCACCTGCAACATGTGCTCGAATAGAATCTCACAATCAGATTTCAGCTCTTCCCCTTGCTCGTCAGAGCCTTTCAATTGCTCAGTAATCGGCCCTTATCCATCATGCACGCGTGTCCGATTCCGTGCAATCCTTTGTTCCGAATCATATCTGCAACCCCCACACACGCCAGGCTCCCTTCTACACTTCTGCATTGCTTATCTTGTCGTGCGTAGAAATTATAGCACCCCTCTCAGAGACCTGTGCTCCAATGCCAGCCACTTATCATTAAAATGCTTAGGCTCTGGCTCTCGGTAAGCGGTCAGCAATCCCTTCTCAAATACTCATTCAAGTACACGTCTCACCCGGAGTGCTTTCAGTGGCTCACCGTAGCCTGCCCTGCTAAAGCAATGTGCATCTTCCCCCTCCCAACCCCTGTGTTACGAACTGACTACATATCCCTACAACATCAATCTTCTCTCCAACGAGGATTTACAATCCTACCATGAATGGGTTGGATTTATTGAACCAGTATTTTAAATTGCACATTACTATTGCATGGGTCGGTCACTGCAAACAAGAACCTTGGAGGAAGAGATTAGTTCATTGCTGACTGGGATTGAATTTGAATTCTGGAGTTTATGCTTAGGAAATGTGATCCCTGCCATAGGGCTATGGAATTTCACCATGGACTCAGTAACAGAGATGACCACTACCAAATGGCCAAATGTACACCGTGTGATTTACTTTACCAGGCACATTATTCCAGATTTAAATGCAATAATCCTGATTGTAAAAGATTTTAACATCCATATTAAACGTGAATAATCGTGGTGCTAACATATACCCAGATAAGCCTCACTGTGCCTCAAAGCATTCCGTATTTGTTTTATTTGGATGTTTAGCTGCTTACTTCTCACGTTATTTGCATTTATATGGAGGGGATAAAGCAGTCAGCCACCCATTTCCTCGACTGCCATGGACAATGACACCGTTATTGCGTGGAGACCTACATAGCGCACGTGACTAGCTTTTATTGAGTCCTTAGCTTAATTTCAGCCAAATCTGTCGGTGACCGAATTCAATTCCTCACTTGGAACACCACATCCAGTATACCCTCTCGCTATCGCCGTGGCTCCTGGCTATGTGCCTGCTCCAGTCTTCCTGTGACCAGGCTTATTTTCATTGGAACGATGAAACCATTTCCGTCAAACGATGCGCGGGTGATGAACACATTTCTGAGCCTAATGTGGAAGGAAATACCGGAGACCGTGATAGCAAATTAAACTCCACGTAGCAGAGACTCAGCCAGAGCAAAACATCCTGGATCGCTTTGCTGCTCCTGCATGGTAGATTGCACAATGTTCACTCATTATCAGTACGGGGTCACGGCCGGGGGGGGGGTAGAGTCTATATCAACAGACACAGGGCGCAAGACAGGGCTGTGCCCAGGATAGGACGCCGGTTCGTCACGGCACGGGGGGAAATTTAGTAAGGTCAAATAAGCCTAGGTGGCAGCGCGTCTTTGGACTGTGAAAATATTGTCTTCAACGATATTATTTTATGACATTGTTTTGATTTACAACGAATAATTAAGCGTTGATACTGGTGCGATGTAGGGGGCAATCATAATGATTCTGGGGCACCAGACAAAATTCATCGATGACTTCTGCCTCCCCCACCCCCCACTGATTAACAATCACAAAATCATCCCAATGACTGTTGTAATAGCGGACTTAATTTTTAATCTTAGGGTGGCTCGGTGGCACAGTGAGTAGTGCTGTCACCTTACAGGAACAAGTCCCGGGTTCAGTTTCCGGCTCGGGTGCCTTTCTGTGTGGGGTTTGCATGTTCTTTCTCTCCCCGCGTCTCCCCACGTGGGTTTTCGCAGGGTACTCCGGTTTCCTCCCACCGTCCAAAGGCACGCTGCTGCTTAGGGTAATTGGCCTGCTGAGTAAATTGCCCCAAAAAATATGCCCTGCGATGTACTGGCGACCTATTCTGCGTATATCCCTGCCTTGCATCCTCTGTCTGCCGAGATAGACTCCGCCCCTCGCAACTCTGTCTAGGATTAAGCGGCGGGTCTCGATAATGGTGATTTTTAATCTCAGCTTTAACATTCATTTTAAAAGCCTCAGGCATGAAGCAAGCACTCTTGTAAATATGACTGCTCGATTGTGAAGCTATCGTGTAATTGTCTGTAATGTAAATGTCGCTCGGCTCACTAATAGGAGCCCCCCCCCCGGCCCTCCCTTGGACAAAACATTTCCACGTGCATCCTCAGAGCGGCAATATCCTCACACAGATAATAGGCTATATAATAGCCGTTTACGATCAGGTTGAAAGCACAAACCGACTCGACTTGAAAATTTGGTTTAATCAGATGTGGCTGTCTCGGATTGACCCAATAATTCACCACGCCCCAACACTTTCCATAATTAACAGCCACGAGTCAATATTCGTTTAATCCGTGTACTCTCTGCCATTTCAGTCTCCTTCTTTCATTGCTTACATGTTGTTTAGCCAGTGGTGTTCTCACCTTTATCATAAATATAAGATAAGCATATTTTTGTCAAATAGAAAACAAGCATTGTAACGTGGTAGTGCCTTACACCGATATTGCTAATCCATCCCATCAGAAGTATGGAAGTTGTCCAGTGAGAATTCAAGTCCGGGACACAGATGTCTGTTGTCTGCTTGGCTGCGTGTCAAGTTAGGCTACTGAGGTGAGGAAGAAGATTGTGGCCTGAATGGTGTCTCTTGAAAAGCTTAACTGCAGGGCCATACTTCTGTTGCACAATTAACAAGATATTAAATATTACCTTAGAAAAAACAACCCATGTCAAACATACGTGAGCACGATCCAGCCATCCATGTGCTCGGCTTGTGCTCTCATGTTGTTCAAAGATAAATATCATCTTCAAGGCTGTGTTAACGTAATACATCTTCATACTCTGACGCTCAGCCTTCCAGATCTGGATGGATTTCCTCTGGCCACGGTTGGGAAGGGAGGCTGCAGGAGGAGAAAGGTGAGAGCTGTGGTTGAACCCGTGGAGTTGTCACTGACACGGCACAATGCCGAGCTGTACCAAGGGACTCGGAACGGCTGCGGGCCCCGCGAAGGGAAGACTAAGAGTCAGCGCCGAAGAGATGCTTACTCCGTGCAGTGACGTCGATGAGTCTTTGGCTGTGGTTGTGTTTACAACACGAGGTGATGATTCGTTACAAAACCACAAAATAGAAGTCACCATTGTCTCGTGTAACCAATGCCTCGTTAAAGTGGATAACATTTTTTTTTACTCCGGTTAACTCCCACCGTTAAAAGACACTCTGCTGCCTAAGTTGATTGGCCTGTTGAGTAAATTTCCCCCAGTGCCCTGCGATGTACTTGCGTCACATGTCACATCCTGTGTATAGCCCCGCCGTGCGCCCTATGTCTGCTGGGATAGACAAATGTGTACAATTCAGGCAAAGTAATTGCTATGTTTGATTATGTATGGGTGTAAGAATTGAAATGGAATGTACAGGTCATAAATTCATGATTAATTGGTCATTGTAGCAAGGAATAAGGCATAATTAAATGGACGCTTTCTAAAGACAACCCATATTTCACGAGGAATATATTCTTAATATGGCTCATAACTAAGCCTGATGTATCTGTTAACAACGACACATCACGTTACTCAGTATTTTCGTTAAACGCATGAATCCTGCACGCCAGCAGACTCGCAAGTGACACATTGTGTTCTCAAATCTTTGTCCGGGGTGGGAGGCTTCAAGTGTTCATCCTCATTCACACCAAGTCCCGCCATCAGAACGTCGAGCTTCCACCATTAGTCCAGGTGCTGGGATCGAGCTAAGGTGCGAGGGAGAGGGCATAAACCTCTGAACTAAAAAAAAAACTGTCGAGGGTTATGGAAAGCAACGGGAAAATGCGTTTTGTGAAAGGCAGTTTTGCAGCTGAGCATTGAGGTAGGAACGTGGTCCCTGCAGAGTTGTGAATTTAAAGTATTCGTTAAGAACCCGGCTTTTGTCTACATTACACAGAGACTTCGAGTTCATGATCAAACAGCGAATTTTTCAATTCGCAATATTTATATGCGTTACAAATCGTTATATTCATGTTATTTTCAGACGTGAGCATTTTTCCATTGCCTATTTGCAAATGATACGTTCAGTTTTTTTTTTCAGTAATGACAAAACGCACTAGGCGCTGATGTACACGGGGAACCTGCAGGTTTCACCCTCTTAGTTTTACATAAAAGCTTTCAAATTGCTTTGTTTCTGCATCTGCTTGTGTGTCCTTGGGGTTAATCACGGCACTTACAGCTGGTGCAAAGCCCTTCCAGCTGTGTCTTTATGCACGCGTGATGCGCCTCTAAGAAATTTATGCGGCGCATACATTTGCAGACGTAATCAATGCTTTCAACAATTCACCGTGTTCGGTGCTAATTCAATAATAAAAACTACGTGCGTGTGCGCTGCCGTAGAGTATGCTGGGCAGACACTACGGCGGTGGTGAATAGCGCCTATAGATGGAAGAAGCAATAATCCTAACACGTGTGTTCAAGTCTTAGATACACTCGTCTGAATGTTGACGTATTGGATTTGTTAAAAAGAAAATTCCAAAAAAACAACGTTATTGCTGATTTGCCGTTCTTATCTCGCTGCTGATGTGCCGTTCTCTCCGCAGTTCTGTGCGGCGCTTTGTGACCCTCGGGTGATGAGTGCTCTGGAAGTGCAATAATAATAATTATTACTAAATACCAAAGTATACGTGTCTCCCAGCAGAAATGCCCATTTTGATGGTGCAAATTTACAGTATTGGTTCAGAACGAGTGGTGGCAATTCCACATTGCTATGGTGGGGAACATTCTCTCCGTGAAATTAGCAACTTTGATTTCCCGATAAACGATTCGAAAAAATGCATTATTGTTTGTCAAACGTGCCATCTGGAAGGCTAACATCTATACGCCTCATCCAGCCAGATGGCTAAGGATTATCAGATATATGTATGATATATATCTCATCATGAAGGGTATGTACGTGAACAAAATCCTGTTGAGTCAAAATGGATTTTCTAGAAGGCCCTGCTTGGAAAATGAGAAGATAACATCCATAACATTTCAGAAAAATATGAAACCAGAGTGATTGGCTCTAACCAACATATGGAAGGAAATAACACTAAATTAGCTAAAGTTATACGAATAACCAGATTATTGTATTTATTCTCTACGTTGCAGCGGTGGCGGAGTGGTAACATTTACGTCTCACAGAAAGTCCTGCCCGAGGCGATTCTATTCCCACGCTGGGCGCCTTTCTGCGAGGCGTTTGTTTGTTCTCCCCTTGTTCAGCGTGCGTTTCCTAACGGGTTCTCCGATTTCTTCCCAGAGGTAAAAACACTCGTTAAGACATTCGCCGGAGAACACGATAATATGCAGGACGCAGTGTCTGGAAAATGTTGGCGCCAGCTGTCGGCGTGGCTGCCTTCCCCGCACCTCTCTACGCTTTCCTCTCTACGCCTCCGTATCCATCTCTTGCCCGCGACCAGGCGTGAAACTTGCGCCGTGACTCCGAGTTATAAATTACGTAATTATTATGATTATTATTACTCGCTCTCCAGCACATATATATCTGACGTTGCGTTCATCGCTGCATGATTCACCAACCTCGATTCACAGTTGCTTCACTACACTCGACTAATCACGTCGTCAAACGCAGACATATTTGTATTTCCTGCCGCCCCGAAGCTGCTTAACAAGTCCCAGTGTAATGACGGTCTCTGAGCCGTTTAACAAGTCATACGGTAGTCACTGTGTGAGGAATCACGCGCAGATCATTTATTGATATGAATGTGCCGCTAAGGCACGGTGGCCCAGTGGGGAGCGCTGTCGCCTCACCGCAAGAAGGACCCGGGTTTCAGTCTCGGCTCGGGTGCTTTTTTTATAGTGGAGTTTATATGTTTTCTCCCCGTGTCCGCGTGAGTTTTCGCCGAGCACTCCGGTTTCCTCCCACAGTCCAAAAAATATGCTGCTGCATAGGTTTATTGGCTTGCAGACTAAATTGTCCGCAGTGCCTGGTGATGTACTGGCGTCCCATCGTGGGTATATCCTTGCCTTGCGCTCTGTGTCTGCCAGGATAGGCTCCGGCTCACTGCGATCCTGTACAGGACTAAGCGGTTTCTGACAATGAGATGAGATGAATGTGCCGCTAAGGTTTCAACACATCTACATGTGACCCCCTGGCAGGGGCGGATGTCATTGCGTACTTGCGTGGCTTACGTTGAACTCTTATAGATAAATAGCCAACAAACAGCACTCCTACCAAGTTAAAGACATCACCTCGACAACCTCCAACAAATGTGCCGTCGATTGAAAAAAGTTACGCGCCGCGGCTGACATCGCAGGAATGACTCCCGCAGTGTAAGTGGCATTGCTTCGGATAAGAGCCATCAAACAATCAGACAGTTCAACAGCGCCAGAGGCACTTTGCCCAAGTCTCTCTTTTAATTAACAATCTTAACGGCACGCGGGCCGACTGCACAAGTAGGGCAATTTGCATTCAAGAAGAGCGTCGCGGAGTTTGGGAACTAAGAAGACTGCCATCGGACAGATGGCACCGTACGGATGTTTAAACAGCTTGGAGAGGAGCCCAAACATGAACCACGTGTTGGGACACCAGCACAGCATTCGACACCACGCCTATGAACAACAGGCAATTAATATGAACACAAGATATTCATTATCAGTACGCGCTTACGTCTGTGCAGTGCAGAGTCACGGCGGGACGGCGGGTCGGGGCCTATCCCGGGAGACACGGCGCACAGAAGGGCTATGGCACGAGTGGGATGCCAGTCCATCGCAGGTGTCTGGGAGCAGTGTAATCGGCAGGCCGATGGAGTACCCGCTGAAAACCCACACGGGGCAAAGAGAGAACATGCAAACTGCACACAGAAAGGAACCCGAGCTGGTCTTGTGAGGCGGCAGCGCTATTCGCTGCTCCACCGTGCCGCACACACAGTAACTTAAATACCGCAGGTACGCCAAATAGGAAGTTATTGCAAAGAAAGCAGAATTCTTGATCAATCTTCGCCAGCTTACATGCTCAGGAGGTCGCCATTCAAAAATATGTCAATGGGCTTTATGGCCTTACATTAAATAAACTGTAAACAAAAGCAATTGAACCAATATCACCATTTACATCGGCCAGATACTCACTGTCCACAGCTGCTCTTTCGATAATGCATTGAGCCGTCAAAAGCGTCATCGTTATATCCGAATAATCATCATCACAAGTATTGGCGAGGTCCTGAGACACTGCTCTCAATGTCAAGCGTGTCACCATCGCCACGTGGGGAGCGTGAAGGTTTTTAAAAGGATGCAACTCATAAGGCAACGTCCAGAGCACCAGTTGTTCGTAGATTCGGGCTATGAACCCCGCTCAGACTTTAATTACGTCTTCAGTAATGGAAGAAAGCTTTACAGCCAACATATAATAAGAAGAGACAAGTCTTTATTATGCCCATGGGACACGTGATTAGAATTCTCAATCCAAAATGTAAAGGTTAGGTGTGCGCGATTCATGGACGCCCAGTAATCTCATTCACCCCTTAAGGGTGTTTATTTGCACTGAGCTGCCTTATCTGCATGGCGCAGTAGCGGGTAGCGCTGCCGCCTCACGGCAAGAAGTCCCCTGGTTCGATGCTCGCCTCGGGTGCCTTTCTGTGTGGAGTTTGCATGCTCTCTCTCTCTCCCGTGTCCGCGTTGGTTTTCGCCGGGTGCTGCCGTTTTCTCCAACTGTAATGATGTAGGTTTTCACGGCTCGATGCATGATGATTGCTTCGAAAAGCTGCTCTCTCGGGACAGCCACGTCGATCGCGCTCTCTCTCTCTCTCTCCATCGAGACGTTTCGCCTCACACGTTAGAGGCATCCTCAGACTCTAACTCTCCAAAGACACGCTGCTGGCTAATTCGCCTACTGAGTAAATTACCCCCCCGTGCCCCGCGATGTACTAGCGTCACATGTTAAGCATAGCTCGCTAGAATAAACTTCAGCCCCCCGTGAGCTTAGAGAGGGTCAAGGGGGTATTGATAATGATGATGCCTTATCTGCTCGTCATCTGCTTGGACATTTCATACAGGAATTTGGTGATTACCATGCATGCTGTTTTTCTTGCAGTTGATAATCTCTTTGTATCACTTTCACTAACAACCTTATCTAAAATATTTTGCAGCTTCTCTGACTTATATTAAAAGGCAAGTTGGTATATTTAATGAAGCACGAGGAAACTGGCGATTATGCAGGTGTTAAGATCTTAACACCTGCATAATCGCCAGGTACGGTAAAACCTGTTGTAATCTTACACGAGGAACCGTATTTACCCGCTGCTATTATTGCCCTCGCTGAAAGCAAACGTACAATTAAGGCAGCATTTTTTGTGTTTCGATCTTAAAAATCACGTTCAACTTTTGCTATCTCCGGTTTTAACCTAGTTCTTCAAATGATCCATATCGTTCTTTTAATTAACTTAAGCAAAGGCAGCCAATGGCTTTATTAGACCCGTATGTGGAAAAATTAAGCGGCCACCTAACTGTTAACGGTTCTTATGTGTGACCCTTCAGTGAAAAGCGCTCTAGAAGTGCAATTATTATGTAATAGTAATACTATTTACATTTCTACAGAGCCTCTCACCCGAGGGTCACAGAGTGCTGCCCAGAGATGTGGAGAGAAGATAATGTCAAGAACGTCGGAATAGATCAATTGAATAAAATAAGAACTATAAATCAATTAAGGGCATCAAGTAAAGAAGAAAGTTATTGTTTTAACAAAAACTAAAAGGAAGGAATAAGTATTCCCGAGGAGGCAGAGGTCAACAGGGCACCATCATCCAAACACACAGCAGTTTAGCAGCATAAGCAGTCCTTGTCTGAGGTCACCGTAACTCAGATACATGTACGGCATCTCGCTTTCAAGGTGATTGTGCGATGGAAAAGTTTTTTGGCCAAATCCATCGTTAAAGAGCAACCACACATACCTTGTCACTTCTCATCAATAGTCAGTCTATATTCCGTTGCAAAAGTTTTACTGGAACGCGAACAACTGCTGGTTCAATAAAATAACTCTTGTCATTTTAAACCACATGTTCAGCCGCTAATGTATGAAAAAAACTTTATCTTTGCTCACTCCGATGAATCTCAAACGCGTTTTAAATGTCCACCTTCGAAGCATACGTCACGCTGGTTGATGCTCTTTACTGCTCCGCAAGTGATTGTCTAATAATTACACAAGGTTATACCTAATACAGGTCTAATCAGCCAGGTTAACTTCAAATGATGATGACACGGATAACTTATATAATGCCACACTTGAAGGCTGGACCACTTCACGAGGGTCCTGCTGAGGACGTTTGTAAATTTACAATTTAGTATTATCGGGTGCGCGCGGCATCTCAGATAACACGCACACTGCCGAGTGCCCGTACACACACACTTAATGCAGAATCTCAATGAGCACAAGGCTTTTGAAGTGAGAATTTTACGGATAACAACCACTGCTTCAGACGCTAGATTTACATAGCGTCAGTTAATACCCCCACTCGTGATTAATTCAAGCAAAACAATGCGACTAAAGTACTCGAAAGACGTCCATTACACGGGCTACTGTGTGATGTTAATAACAATTCAGCACCAGAGACAGCTCCACCGTGACGACACCGCACTGAATTGGTAATGTATATTTGGAGATTTAACTACAGAGCAAGAAGATACATACACGTGGATTACTCCAAGGATACTCTACTCTTCGTCAGTGCACCAGTGTATGAAGGCCACCACACGCCAGGTCAGTGATGGGGTTTTTTTTACTGTAATTTGCAACGCCAAGTGGTAAAGATTGGTGACGACGGAGGATAGCCCCGTTCTTGTAGCACTTGCCACATATGTTAATGATTTATAAATGAAATCAATTGCCCATCCAAGAAACAATCAAATGATTTTAAAGAAATTTGACCGGAGGTCAGTGAAGCTGGCAAAGGTATGCACCACAACAAGCTACTTCAAATTCAACGGTGATTTTTACCTACACAAAGAGGGTGCAGCAATGGGATCTCCAGTCTCACCCACAGCAGCCAACCTGTACCTAAGGCTTTTGAAGAGTAAGCCATGAATAGAGCAACAATAAAAAACACTCGCCCTTTGGTCCAAAACAATATCAGACAAACGCACTTAAAAGACGAGCTACAACATTGACAACAAGCACTTCCCAGTAGTGGATAGACAACAACAGAGATCCAATGCACCATAAAGAGAAAACCATAACAGCAAAACCATGAAAATGAGGATGAATACACCAAAACCCACGCTTTCTTGCCACTGCTAAGCCTTGAAGATGCACTTGGGTTCAACCACAGACTCAGGCACCTTTCTGTGCGGAGGTGGAATTTCAATGTCCTACTCTAATCTGCATTGGTCTCCCCCCCCCTCCCTCACCATATAACTAAAAGCACTGGAATCATTACTGACCAAGCACCGCAGTAAATTAGATCTGGGACTCAGTGTGGCTTTCCTGGATAAATAATTATTACACGATGTTGCGATAGCTGCTCAGTTATAACACCAAACAGCCAACATAATAGTCGCATATGCACACAGTTTATCTCAGTCTAGCTTTGTTCTAGATTAAAGACAGATTAAGCTAGGATTATTCAGGCGTGATTTTGACTCAATGCAAACGTTATTATTTACGATGGTAATGCAATTGCAATTTCAGCCAAATCTTGCTCTAGTTATAATAATCATAATTGACCCCAGGTCTGGTCTACAAGTACCTTTTTTTGCTTATTTTATGTCCTGATGAAGATTTTCACGGCTCGATGCATGATGATTGCTTCGAAAAGCTGCTCTCTCAGGACAGCCGCGTCGATTGCTTCCTCTCGTCTCCTCGCGACGTTTCGCCTCACACATCGGAGGCATCCTCAGGCGCAGTGTGTGCCTGAGGATGTCTCAGGCACTATTAGTTTACGTCCTTATATAATTTATGGCTACTAATTTACTCTCAGTTAAACTATCCTGATGTTGTCGACGTGCAATTCTCTCTGCAGCTTTACACAGCGCTTTTTGACCTTCGGGTGAAAAGCACTCTGGAAGTGTATGATTATTTATTATAATATGTAAAAGCCACACACGGACAAAATAAGTAAATGTTTTGGGAAGTACAACATTAAAGCCATCTTCACAACCCAAAGACTGCCATTGCAGACAGAAGGCGTATATTGCTTTTCTTGGAGAAATTGTGAAGAAGTGTACATCGGGCAAACAGGTAGAAAAATAGCCACGAGGAGAGAACACGAGACTGCAGTACATTTGCTCCATACAGAGAAATCGATAACACCAGCCCACACTGCAGGCATACAACACACAATCGATTTTGACAAGATTAGTTTGCTGGCTGCTATCCGCCACAAAGATTCACAAGACAGAAAAAAACCCCACATGAACTGCAAACAATAAATGAGAATAAAACCCAGAAAAAGCTGGTAGCCAGTTTTAATATAAAAAGTTAACAGCCCTAAACAATTTACTACAGATAACGTAAGGGAAAAAACCCACCTCTGACTTGAATAACTCGGCAGGCATTCATGAATTGTAAATTCAGAGGAATCGGTAAATCAGGATTGGGATCGGATTACGTTCATAGAATTTGAATATGCGAGCAAGACAATGGAACCATTTCAAATGGACCCTTCCTTCCATTGTCCCAGGATGGGAGTGACGTGGGATGAGTGGAAATTGCACGGTAGAAGAGTGACTTGACATATAAATAACGGTCACACACATGACTCACCCACGAAATGACTGAGGATGCCTCCAACGTGGGAGGCGAAACATCGCGAAGGAGACGCGATCGACGCGACTATCCCGAAAGAGTAGCTTTTAGAAGCAATCATTATTATCTATGTTAACGGTTGCCAGGAATCGAACTCGGCTCACGGGATTCACAGCGCAGCCTACGAACTCATTGCAACTTCTCGGAACCGATCGCTGAGCCGATTAAAAATTGTTCCGATATCAATGTTTACAACATCATGCATTTCATGCACGTTTGTTCGTGGGTAAAAATGATCTTTTGGCACAGGCCAACCGTAAGCCTGAGCACACCAGACCTCGATATTCAGCAGTAGGCAGTGCTGCCGCATCCATCAGACCAGCCAGATCAGATGTCCTCACAGTTGCTGAGCCACTTGAAGGCTGGCTCATGTGGAAAATTATTTTAAAAAACGACTTCGCTGTACAGGACGGTGTTTACCAAAACGTTACAAAACGATCTACAATGGGAGAATGTGTGGCCTGCTTGCGCGGGGAGCAGTGTGTAGAGAAACGTGGAAACTGTCCTTAAATACTGCCACATGTTCGTTACATCCTCAAAGATTAAAACATATAGAAAACGTGATGAATCCAAAAAAGTTACGAGAGAAAAAACAGACACTAACTTATCTTGTGACGGAAAAGTAACTTGATTGCAAAAACTCTATTATAATGACCGCCATCAGTCTAATATTTTTGCCAGTAAATAGATATATGGCTTATAAATCTTGAAGTATATCTATAATATTCTACATATAAAAGGTTTAGTAATACTAACATTCTAAAATAAGTTCTATTAAATGTAAAAATATTGACAAATATTACACACCGAGATGTTTTGCTTTCCGGTAAGCGTACGTATCTCTCGGTTACATAAACTCACAGCTGTCGTAGCGTGTGGTGTTTATCTGAGTGTGTTATGCATTGCTGCAAGATTACACAGCCCGATGCACAAACACAAACCCTGTTACAAGAAATATGTACTCTTAACCAGCGCCTATATTAAAGGCTGCTGGCACTGCTCACACCAGGAGGCGACTGGGCCAACACCATTACCAGTTGCTTTCGTCTCCGCGTGCTGAGAATGACAGACGCTGTGAACTACACTGGGAGGCACGGTGGTGGCGCAGTGAGTAGCGCTACACCCTCGCAGCAAGAAGCTTCCCGGTTGGATTCCAGGCTCGGGTACCGTTCCGTCTTCCACGTTCTGCCCGTGTCCACGTCGGTTTTTGCCAGGTGCTCCGATGTTATGCACCAGTCGAAATGCACGCTACCGAGGTTCATTTCCAGGACTAAATTTCCCCCTTCAAATATTCCCCTAAAATTTAGCGACATCTGTCAACCAACACGTCGCTATTACATATCTTCCGACAAATAGCTACTGAGCATACCACCGAGCTGTCTACATATTACTCGTTCATGGCATGGTGGTGTAGATTGAAGGGCACATACTGATAATAATTTCCGTTGTCTTGGTCCTCTTGAGCTCTCTGCTGATTAATCAAACTTTACTCGCCCCTTTTACACGCAAGCATATCTCTGAAATAAGTTGAACGTACAATACACCAATGACGTTCTTCATGACCTGGAATCTAACTTAGGTGACCTGAATGGAAAATGTACTGCAGGAACTACTACACCGGTGTTCTCCACAAGCCTCGACAGTGGCCACCACCGTTACACCATCAATATTCTGGGGCTGCTCAACTGTCAAGAGGCAGTCTGACACTTTCTGTTTTAACGTCACCCGATAGATTCGGGACAATTCACCCACTTTGCCGATGGCATTTATTGTTTTGTGACGATAGCAGAGCTGTCTCCATGGTGACAGCTTCCAGTGGCCTTAGTTCGCCTATCGCCTGCCCCCCCCCCCCCCNNTACGGGTACGCGCGCGCCTCCGCGTGCCCGATCCAGGCGGCGCAGGATCAGGAGAGGGCCTTCTGGTCGTTCATTCCGTATCGGGTACGCGCGCGCCTCCGCGTGCCAGATCCAGGCGGCGCAGGATCAGGAGAGGGCCTTCTGGTCGTTCATTCCGTACGGGGTACGGGCGCGCCTCCGCGTGCCCGATCCAGGCAGCGCAGGATCAGGAGAGGGCCTTCTGGTCGTTCATTCCGTACGGGGACGCGCGCGCCTCCGCGTGCCCAATCCAGGCGGCGCAGGATCAGGAGAAGGCCTTCTGGTCGTTCATTCCGTACGGGTACGCGCGCGCCTCCACGTGCCCGATCCAGGCGGCGCAGGATCAGGAGAGGGCCTTCTGGTCGTTCATTCCGTACGGGGTACGTGCGCGCCTCCGCGTGCCCGATCCAGGCGGCGCAGGATCAGGAGAGGGCCTTCTGGTCGTTCATTCCATACGGGGTACGTGCGCGCCTCCGCGTGCCCGATCCAGGCGGCGCAGGATCAGGAGAGGGCCTTCTGCTTAGGGCAACGAGAGGAAATCGCAAGGCAGTTGTACACGTGCGCAAAGGACAAACTTGAAGGAGCACATAGCAGCAATCCATTACAGGATCATTGAAGGTAAAGGTGCAGCCCTGCAATTGCTTGTCCACGCCGTTTCTGGCGGAAGGGCCTCCAGTTAGCGTGAGCTCTTGAGTCGCGACCTAGTGGTCCATGGAGATCCATACCCCAGTGGGCCAAGTGGTCCTTCATGTGCGAGTGGTTGCGAATCCCTGCTCTACAGAGCCGCCGCTCTACAGAAGCCCCTTCTCGAGTGCGACTCCTCGGCGATGGCCAGACACCTTGGACACTGGCCCGCTCTACGGAACCCCCGTTCAGATTGCTGTGCAGGCGGAGGGGGAGGCAATTCAAGCGTGCACCCGCACTTTAGTTACCGAGCTGGGTCAGCGAACGGATTGACCTCTGCATTGACAATCCACTGTGTTTAACCATTGAAGCCCGGCACAAATCCCCAGTCAGCGGTACTAAGAGACATCTTCACGTGCCGGGAACCTTAATAAACATATATATTTTTAACATTTACATAGCGGCGCTTTCACCCAGACGCCGACAAGTGCTGCAGATGAAAGGAGGGAGGGAGGTAGCCACGCTGATAGCCGATGCCAACCTGCCAGACACTGCGTCCTTATGATGGTATTAGCCAATCATGGCATTGATATTTTATACTAAGCATGCTGTTGATTTGTGAGCATAAATCAACAATCAAGCAGCAACCAATCGACTGCCATTTAAAGCTCCTAACCAGTTGTGCTGACAGACGGTGAGAAATGGAAGTACAGCACGCTGGATGAAGATAAGTCTTTCTATACATTCGCACAGTGTGTGTATCACAGATTTGTATTTTATTACAGTCTACCTCAGCGTCATCCATTAAGCGAACGTGCCAATGCAGCAGCCTCCTGAAAAAAGTGGACTCAGAGACCCGTGATGCTTGCCCTGGTTTAGGGACATTTGTCCTGACGTTGGGTTGCACGTCTCGTAGGACATTTACCACTTAACCTAAACATGCCAATGTTGCTGCGCCTTCTTCCCCAGACACTGATGTGCGGAACAACATTGCGATCGTGGAAAGACTCGGCGACTCCCGTATGCCGCGTGGGTGAACACGATAGCTGCCACGTGGTGGTGATGGGGGGGGTGAGGGGCTGGTCTCCAGAGGTCCTCAGAGACGTCAGTCTTTATCGATCAATATCCGTTACTGCACTCAGGCATCACGCGTCGTACATTGATCAGGTGTTAACGATTCGTACGCGTCATGCGCAAACGTTACGTCAATGAGAATTGTGTATACACGATGGTAAACAATGCGTGGGAACAGAATATGAACAATGCAACTGGAGGACGTCAAATACGACGCGAGATAAATGAATCTTGACACGGATTTCAAATTAATTTGGAACGATTAATTATATCTTGGAAGCGATGGCAGTGAATTGTTCAAGTCATCATTATCAACAGCCATGACCTAACTACTGCAGGATGCAGGCTGCCATTAAACTATCTTCATCTTAAACGATTACAACAATCCAGTCGTATACACACTCACCCCCCCGCCATGCGAATGTGGAATTTCCATCAACGACTCAAGGTCACCAGTGGACAGGAGTGCCACGAAACTGCTTGCGTGACACTAACATAATAATAAGCATTGCAATCTATAAGACGCCGCACATATTCGACTATTATTGACGGTATTCGTTTGAAGATTCGGTGGCTACGAGGAAACCACGAAGAGGCGGGTATGGGGAAGGCGGTTGTGCGCTTAGCTGGTGCCAACACTTGCCAGGCACCCCATCCGTAATAAGACGGTGATATCGACAAATTAGCGAGTTACGTTTTTTAGTTGTGAGAAGGAAACGGTGAACCTTGAAGAAACCCACGCAGAACAGGGTGCGAACACGCACACTGAGCACAGAGAGGCGCGTGTAGCACTTGACGTGCATCAACGCCCTTTGACGTGCAACAAACGCACGTGCACGTTTCATTTTTAGCAGCCTCCGGAAATACCTTTCTTATTCTTCCCTGTTGCACCGTTAAGCCTCCTTAGATTACTGATATGCGCGAGCACTTTAATTAAGCACTGCACAGGCGTGAGTAGCCTGTAGAGTGTAGAGGGAAAAAACACTGCTAAGCCTGCCCTCGTATTCCGTATCGCCGGATAGGGAGTGGGGGCACGGTGGAGCGGTTAGAAGCGCTGCTGCCTCGCAGCAAAACCCAGCGTTCCGTTCCTGGCTCGGGTACCATTTGTGGAGTTTGCGTGTTCTCCTCGCATCCACGAGGGCTTTCGCCAGCTACTCCGGTTTCCACCGTAGTGCAAAAACATACTGCCGAGGCTGACTTTCGAGACTGAATTTGCCTTGGTGCGCTGAAATGTTGAAACTAGGCTACCCCTCCCTGCTGGAAAAACTGTAAAAAAAAAATAACGGCATAGCCTGACGGTTCCTTGCAGCTTAAATAACAACTGACAGGTAGCATGTGTAGAAACTGCTCGTTAATGAGCGACGGATAAAGCAAATTGAGGTCCTTGGTTTTGCAGCACGTAATATCCACTTAGAAGGCGTCGCAGTAGCGTAGCAGTGAGTCTCGTTGTCGTCTCACAGCAAGAAGGACTCGGGTTCGATTCCCGGCTGGCTTGGGGAGGGCTGTGTGGGGTTTGCGTATTTCGCCGAAAACGCCGTTTTTCTCCCACCGTCCAAAGACACGCTGCTGCCTCGGTTAATTGGCTTGCTGAGTAAATTTTCCCCAGTGCCCTGCGATGGACTGACGTCACATCTTGGGTATAGCCCCTCCTTGTGCCCCTCTGTCTGCCGGAATAGGCTTTGGCCCCCAGCGACCCTGTATAGGTTTAAACGTGTATGGATAATGATGATGATGACGTCCAGTTAGACCCAGTGACAGTGTGGATCGTAATTAACGGTGCGTATGTATGAAATTAGAATTGCGTGAAGCTTTGATGGGTAGGTTAGGTGCCCGAGATGTAGAGACTGGGTGTTAATACGGAGACACACACACAACCACACAACCATGCTAAGGTTATACAGAACACATGAAGAGTTCAATGATTATCGCTCTTCGGTTTGATTCGGTTGGCATTGAGAGAACTCAATCTCTTTTTTTTAACACAGACGTAAGTAATGGGTGTGGACAATTGCATACAAAATTAATAAAAGCAAAGCAGACCTATTAGATGTAGTGAGGAAATGAGCGCGCGTATTCATCACACTTTATCCATAGCTCGCAAGCTCATCGATTGTGGAGGGACCTGCTGTGTGTTTCAGTGAACCCCAGGCATCTATTTTGCTAAGGACCTACCACTCCTGGTAACATCTCCCATTCCTCCCTTCCTCCCCCCTTGCACGAAGGATGGAGAGTGAATCGCAACTTCAGGTGTCTCGGTTCATTTCACGAATCGACTATTTGTATTTACCGTGTTGTCAAGGTGCGACATGAGCTGCGAGGGAGGGAGAAGGCAGTGAGACGATAAGCCGATGCCAACATTTAATAAACACTGACTTCTGCATATATTAACATGTTATCGGCCAAATGTTGCGTGGGTTTAATTGGTTATCATTCCGCCAACCGCCAGGCAACTGGAAAGACACATCCTGCCTACGGCATGTGTTTGAGGTTAACTGTTTAATCGTGTGCGACAGAAGCCCAGATTCGAACCCAGGCTCTTAGTTGTCTCACCTTAGCGCAGTGATCCCGTAATTCGGACCGGGAGTCACTTGGCCCCCGTTTATCCCCCCCTCCCACCGCCCCCCTACCGCCGAGTCTATTTTCATTATAACATCCAGCAGAGCATGACGCTGCGGTATAAATGTCACTTATGATGATACCGAGCCTCTGCATGTAATATTGATTGGCCGATTGGACACGATGTGAAACATCAGAGACGAGACATCCAACGCCATTTATTATGAGTGTCAGGACCGTGCAGTAATGGGGATGGGCGCTGCTGCTGCTCGTTATACATGAAGACAAGTGCCTGGGGGATTTTGGGTCTTTTTCCGAAACGTCTTTCAACATCATGCACAATCACAATTGTATAGGCTTTCCAACAGCCGGTTTGGTGTTGAAGTAGAACACAAATTCAAACAGCCCCCCCCCCCCCGTAAAGCACCTGTAAAGACCAGCATGGCACACGCACGGGCTGGGTGGCCAGCACCACGCCCGGCCGCCTTTGTCTCCCTCGTGGCGATGTTCACACCGCACAAGGTACTGAATTGAGGCTGAGTCGGCCTAGGGGAGGCGCACGACCAATTCATATGATTGTCGGTGGTGTTGGCTGCGAGCGGAAGTCGAACTCAGGTCGCCGGGTACATAGGGCAGCGCGCTAATGACTGCACCACCGCTGCCCGTTTAAGTCGAGCGCGCACGTTGCCACATGCATTGCTGTGAAGCGGATGCGTGAACCTCATCTCATCTCATTATCTGAAAACGCTTAATCCTATATAGGGTCACGGTGAGCCGGAGCCTATCCCGGAAACACAGGGCGTAAGGCAGGAATACACCCGACGACGGGACGCCGGTCCATCGCCGGGACGCGTGAACCTCGACGGTCAAACCAGCATGAGGGGTGGTTTTTGTTCGCTGGGGGTTGCATTGTTTGTTCAGCCGCTGTGCGTTTGACCAACAACTCACTGTGCAATTGCAATTCCTGGTAAACGCTCCGCGTTTACCTTATCTGCCATACTTTGATGATAGACTGGACTCGAATTTAAACTTTGCATCACACATCCCAGGAATAGCAAGTAGCTTCTTAATCAAGATTAATTTCTTGCATTGGAATAGGTCCCAATTTTTCAAAGCCAACTCAGACACACCGAATGAGATGCGGACTTTTTTTTCTGCCATTAGTGATGTCACATAAAAAGCAACCTTAAATTTGACTCGAGAGAATTAGATCCCGTGTTCCACTCTGCCATTGAATTAAACTTTAATGAAACAACTCAACATTAATGTGAATTGCATTTGAAAGTAGCTACGACTCATTGACTAAGATATTATTGAATTTGAAAAATTGCTTTTCAAAGCCTACGTCACTAATATTTCCCTCCACACTGTTTTTCAATCCTTGCCAGACCTGAATCCTTGCTACCTAATACATTATTGATGGGTGACAGAGCCTTCTCGCGCACTGCTTCCAGACTCTGGAACACCCTTGCATTGGAGATTCGTTCAGCTGTGTCTTTGGGCATCTTCAAATCTCGTCTCAAGACTCACGTGTTCCGTATGGCTGTCAAGTCCTCCGGCTAGGACTCTTGATGCTTCTCAGTGTTGTCGTGCCGGGATGATGGCTCTCTTCCTACCTGTGCCTGCTCGGGAGCATTTGTTTCCTCCTCCAGCTGGGACTGTTGATGCAGTTCAGTGTTGTCGTGCGGGATGATGGCTCTCTTGCGACCTGCGCCTGCTCCGGGGCATTGATTCTTTCATTTTTCCGTGTTTGTTGCAGATTTTTTAAATCGCTTCTTTGATGTCCTTCTATAATGTATCGCTACTGTTTAACTTTCAGTTGAACTGTCCTGATGTTGTTGACAAGCTTATTCTCTCCACAGCTCGGATTTGTAAGGAAAAAAAACTCCAAAAAAACGTTATTGCCGATTTGCCATTCTTATCTCGTTGCTGACGTGCCGTTCTCTCCGCAGCTCTGTGCAGCGCTTTGTGACCCTCGGGTGAAAAGCGCTCTATGAATGCAATTATTATTATTATGTTTTGTTCCCAGAGAAAGCAGTATTGTAGTTCGAGCATCCCACCAATATATTTTGCTGTTCGTTTTGTTTCCATGGTTCCTAGTTTGGTCATGATCATTGAGGACCTTGACCAGGGGGGTCAGATCCACGTAAAGCTGTGTGATCAGGCGTTGTAAATCATTCCCTTTGGGTCATTTTGGTGCAGGGTGGGATGAACTCTGGCCTCAAACACAAATCGACAAACTTCGTTATTTATGATTGCTTCGAAAAGCTGCTCTCTCGGGACAGCCGCGTCGATCGCTCCCCCTCTCTCCACCTCGCGACGTTTCGCCTCGCACGTTAGAGGCATGGGCGGCGCGGTGGCCCAGTGGTTAGCGCTGACGCCTCACAGCAAGAAGGTCCCGGG
>JAZEWT010000024.1:2644984-2658684 GCA_036362905.1 Mordacia mordax | reverse complement strand
GCGCTTGCGGCGTTGCTCTGTGGCTCCGGGATCCCATCACCCCCGTCGCGAGTCGATCGCTCGAGACAGGCGAAGAAGCTCCTCTGCACAACGCGAGGAAGCCTCGCCACACAAGAGGCGGAGGCTCCACCACAAACTTCGCGCATCGCTGCGCGCTCCTCGTCCGCCGCCGTTGCACGTCTCTCCGCGACGAGGAGGAGGAGGAAGAGGAGGAGGAGGGAGATGATGATGGCAAGTTGAGCGTGGCGCGTCTCGTTACTCCGCGCCGCTGGTTCCGACGCGCCGAACTCGCAGCCGTTTTACGCGACTTGTGCCCGTACAGTGTGGGAAAAGTGGTGCTGCGGTTCGAGCGGTTTGAGTCGCCGTGGAAAGGTCGCGCGGTTTCACATTCCAGGGCACCTTTGTCTCCGGAATGGTTCTCACGTCAAATTCACTTCGTGTCGTTTGAAGCGGGAAGACGGCCGTCGACTTATAACTCAATAATCGCCTTCGTCGTTATCAGCATCAGGAGGTTTTGGGGGCCCATTGAGGACCCATTGAGAGCCCATTGAGCAGTGCTGTCGCCTCACAGCAAGAAGGACCCGGGTTCGATCCCGTTTAGGGTGGTTTTCTGTGTGGAGTTTGCGTGTTCTCTCCCCGTGAATTTTCGCCGGGTACTCCGGTTTCATCCCACTGTCCAAAGATACCCTGCTACCTAGGTTAATTAGCTTGCTGAGTAAATTGCCCCCCCAAAAAAGGGCCCTGCGATGTACTGGCATCATATCCTGGGTATAGCTACGCTTTGCGTCCTCTGTCTGCCGGGATAGGCTTCAGCCTCACACAACCCTGTACAGGATTAAGCGGGTATTTATAACGATTCTGATGAAGTTATCAGCATCATCTCGAGACACGGTCAACTCACGAAGGACTGAAGGTCTCCCCCAAGCCACCACCGTACCCTCGCAGTCCCGTGGTGTAACAACCTCCTGGCACCCATGCCGTTGGTCCCGTCTACTAATCGGAGGAGTCAGGCGCGTTCCCCACTCTCGTGACTGCCAGACAACTCCCGTCATCAGTGGCCATCAGACCTCTTAGCAAGATTTCCTGGCCAAGCCCACTTTTCCCAGCTGTTTAAACTGTCATCAATATGCATGCATTATCCAATCAACGCAGTCATTTTTCTGCCTCTCATAGTAATTCCAAGCTTGCATCTCTTATCCTTAATACAGGAATATAGAATTGTCTGTTGGAAGCCACCACTGCCTTTTGGGACTGCTGGCAGAGACAGGGCCCAATCCAATCGCTCAACGTTATCATGGAGGTGCTTGGATATGTGTAACGAATAGAAAAGGTTTATACCTTTTCACGTGTGGACGTTCCATGTCAAAACGCTCAAACAATATACCGTTAGACACGTGAGCTTGCAATCTAAATAGCAGAGAGCCCTCTCCACATCAGCACACAACCCACACGTGACTAGTCGAAGAACCGGTCGTTTCCTCGCCGAGGCTAGTCGGTCACAAACATCTGAATCTCAAAGCAGCCAGCCAAAGATACGACTGTGCTATGCTACGGGAAGGGCATGTGATGTGTTCTGTTAATGGGTGACATTCCGCTGTGGCTGGTTAATAATGGATCCAGCGCCAGTTTGAGGCTCTATCCTTTAACAACTATAATGTTCTGTCTCACGACGCACTCGTGGTCACAGGAATATACAACTGTGGTTCCGACCTCTCGCTATTCAAATGAACTGGTGCGCAGCAGCGATAATTACGCGTGAATCTTGTCATGAATTTATCTTTTCTGATATTTTATTGTAGACACGCCGTTCTCTCCACAGTTCCGTGCAGCGCTTTGTGACCCTCGGGTGAATAGCGCATATATTATTATTAATACTATTATTGTGAATGTTTTCACTGCTTGAGGTTTGACGGGGATGGTAGTGTCGAGCGTTCCTCCTCTCTCCGTCGCAATGTTTTGTCTCCCACGGTGTAGACGTCACTAGGCCGTTGGATGCAGAACTCGAGGCAGCGATCCCAAATGAGAGAGCGTTGAGGACAATTCTCAGAAAATGAATGCATCGTATTGAGTGGTCGATAATAACCAGCTGACAAGATATGGGATTACTAATGTCTCGGGAAGAGAGATTTACAAGGACAGCGAGGAGCCTGAGGATAGGATAATTCTAGGGGAGAAAAAATCGGAATGGGTGCCAACAATAGGTCCGAGACAAACATTGACACTTATCCCTTATCTTTTAGTTACACACTAAGGTTTTGTGTTGAGGGAAAAAGACTCCAAAGCGGCTTACAGGTGCTTGTGAAATGGACAAATCCCGGCATCGCTATAACATCATTAAATGGTGAGCCGGTCATTATTGATCTTCCATTAATGCAGAATCAAATGTAATCACCAATTAGTGAGACGTAAAATAGATTGCTCTGTGGCATAGACTGACTCCATCCACTATAATGTGGAATTTCTTATCAATATACAGTTCTAATCGAGAGACTCACTGGTTCGAGGCCTACTTTGAATAGCTCAGATTTCCGTAACATAGTTTTGCATCTCAAGCATGCATAATGGGAGCTACTGAGATATTATGAATGGTGATTTTGTTGCAAATCTGGGAGTAGCCGTTTGTATTGATGGATTATTTACAGAGATGCCGTGACGCTCCCACACAAAGACCCGCTCTCAAGAACACGGCCACGAGATTCCCGATACGTCTCAGTAGACATAAACGTCGCGAGGAGAGGAAGCGATCGACGCGGCTGTCCCGAGAGAGCAGCTTTTCGAAGCAATCATCATAAACTCATCCGTCAAACAACGACACCTCACGTGAGCCAAACAAAGATGGAAGTGTAAATGACTGCCTTTTCAAAACGCACTGTAACGACTGAGCAGAAACAGCGCGCTTACAAAGAGGCGCGCGTCGCGTTGTATCCGCGCTGATATTACTGTGCATCTGCATCGGCTCGAGATGTGCATTGCAGAGCGAGTAGGGATCGACTAAACAGCCCATGCGCGGCAAGCTGGCTCAGCGAGGAGTGCTCTGCCTCACAGAAATAAAACCCAGGTTCGATTCCCGGCTCGGGTGCCTTTCTGCGTGGTTCCTTCCCAGAGATCAAAAACATACTGCTGCCTACATTAATTGGCATGATGCGCAGTGGTTAGCGCTGACGCCTCACAGCAAGAAGGTCCCGGGTTCGAGTCTCTCGGCTCCGGTGCCTTTCTGTGTGGAGTTTGCATGCTCTCCCCGTGTCCGCGTGGGTTTTCGCCGGGTACTCCGGTTTCCTCCCACAGTCCAAAAGCATGCTCCTGGATAGGTTGATTGGCTCGCAGACTAAAATTGTCCCGCAATGCCCGGCGATGGACCGGCGTCCCGTCGTCGGGTGTATTCCTGCCTTACGCCCTATGTTTCCGGGATAGGCTCCGGCTTCACCGTGACCCTATATAGGATTAAGCGGTTTCAGATAATGAGATGAGATGAGTAAATTGCTCCCTGTGCCCTGCGATGGACTGATGTGCCATCTTTGGTATAGTCCCACCTTGCGTCCTTTGCTTACCCCTCCCCGCTGGACAGCTGTTAGCTCGGTGGTTCCTTCTAGCTTAAATAAACATTGACTAACTCCAAATACACTCAGTTGCCGAGGTTTATTGGCCTGCTGAGTAAATTGCCCCAAAAAGTGCGATCTGCAATGTACTGGCGTCACATCCTGGGTATTCCCCCGCCTTGTACCCTCTGTCGGCCGGGACAGGCTCCAGCCCCCCGCGACCCCGTGCAGGACGAAGCAGGTTATGATAATGAATGAATGACAACTAACACACATAGGTTGGGCGCATTACTACTCTGCTGCATCATGAAGCAGCTCATTAACTGGGCAGATCTCTGATCCACGGAACAACCTTCAATTATCTGATCGTTTTTAGTCAATACACCAAGCCATCCATATGCACGGCAGCTCAATTAACATTTAGTTTGCAAATGAATCGTAAAACACAGTTTATTGGCTCGCATGAACAGAAATGCGTTTGTATGGAAGGCATTAGTGAGCCCTAGCCTGGAGGCATCTCTAAGTTTATGAGAAAACCACGTTCATCTCTCATTTTGCAGCATATATTTTTTCCACGCTTACACGGCCATTTGTCGAATTTTCTAAAACTGTGTTCCATGAGGCCATTATTTTCTGATCGTTATGTAGGGGGCAGTAAAGGATTTTTGTGTTTAAAAAATCGAGACTTCATTGCAATTGATCGGTTAAGAAATAGGGTGCTTACGGGAATATCATATACTGTACAGGGCAAACAGCACCCCATGGTGTTGGTAAGTGATCAATGCAGCCACAGCTGAAACCAGAAATCACATCCAAGGGAATTTAAAAGTGACGTCGCAAGGCTGTAAAAGGTTACAATGTCATGAGTCTGGATATTCAAGCACAGTGTGAAGCTAATGGACTAGGTTGAGAGCTAGTCCGGCTGATGCGCCTCATCCCTCGGTTATTTAAAGAAACAAAATTACATTAAAAAAAACAGCCGCGCAGTAGTGTTACATTTCTTGAAAATAAATCACACCCTGCCACAGCAATGTGGAATTTCCACGGCTGCCCCATAGCCTCTAACATTTACAGTCTCCACCAACAATCAGACGATCACTGCCCATTGTTACTGTGAGCAGGGGAAGTTACTCGGATAAGAGCACATCCTATAACGCAGCGCGTGGGGTCCGTGCACAGTGCAGAATGGTGCCGCAGTGGCTTCAGTTAACGGTGGAACCACTTAAGTCACGCGTGCGTAACGTAACGTCTCACTCGGCACGGTTGCTGTTAGCGAGCTACTGTTAAAGGCAGCGGAGGTCACAAAGGGGAGAGACCTGGCCTGCTATGGATATACCCATCTGCCGTCGTCTGCTCGCAGCCGATGTGCTTCCCAATTTCAGCTGTTGATCGAGGAGAGGCTCTGACAGAAGACCGTTATTCACCGTGCTGTATATTCCTGGCCAAAGGCATCCAGCCCAGGTCACGGAGAATCAGCGCAGCACAGTGCGCTAATCACGGACATTATTAAGCGTTAATCACTGCCACTACTCCATCAATGACGCAGAGATCACGTGTTCTCAAGCGAGTACTGTAAGCGAGCACCTATTAAGACTGCCATTGTGCATGTGGTCCAGATGTATTGTGACCCCCACCCGTTTCATTTACGCCCAACACATTTTATTCCTATGCCCATGAATCTCTGTTAGCGAACCCTTATTTCATATGGATACTGTTTGTTGGTTTATACCGCTTACATAACACACCCATTGACATAGAAAATGTGACGTTGCAGAGTTTCAATCTGGCTCACAAGACATCTGGACCAACCCGGAGTCGTTCCCTATTCCAATAAATACCTTCAAAGCCGCACGGCTAAGCGCGCGCTGTGAAGAGTACTTTTAACTCTTTTTAAAACTGTCGAGGTCTCGGTGCCACGCTCGGCCCTCGTGCCTCTGCACAAAGTCACAAAGTGGAGACCGGTGTCTCTGCATCCTGTTTACATCTCAGCTCAAACTGCTGAGTGGCGAGGGGTGGCCCTGCCTTGCCACAAAGAACTCATCCAGGGTGGCACGGTGGCCCAGTAGGTAGCGCTGTCGCCTCACAGCAAGAAGATTCCAGGTTCGAATCTCGGCTCGGGTGCATTTCTGTGTGGAGTTTGCGAGTTCTCTCCCCGTGTCCGCGTGGGTTTTTGCCGGGCACTCCCGTTTCCTCCCACGGTCCAAAAAACATGCTGCTGCATAGGTTAATTGGCTTGCAGACTAAATTGCCCTCAGTGCTCGGTGATGGACTGGCGTCCCATCGTCGGTACATCCCTGCCTTGCGCCCTGTGTCTGTCGGGATAGGCTCCGACTCACCGCGACCCTGTACAGGACTAAGCGGTTTCTGACAATGAGATGAGACAATGAGATGAGATGAGACGATGAGATTAGATGAGACAATGAGATGAGACAATGAGATGAGATGAGACAATGAGATGAGACAATGAGAACGCCTCCTCTCGTCGGAAGGCACGATGACGCAGTGATTGGCGCTGCCGCCTCACAGTAAGGCCTCCGGTTCAACTCCCGTCTTGGGTGCCTTCTTGTGTGGAGTTTCCATGTTCTCCCTCCACGCTCCCCACCCCCCGTGTCCACGTGGGTTCAGGCACTCCGATTTCCTCCCAAAGCCCAAAGACACGTTGCCTAAGTTAATTGTCCTCACTAAATCACCCCCTCCCCCGTGCCACTGAGATGTTGTAACTTGCTTACCCCTTACCCGCTGGACAACTGTTAAAAAGAGCTACATCGCTCAACGCTTCCTTTGAGATGAGATAAACACTCGCTTCTCGTGCTGACATCGACCACCTGGGAGATGGTTGCCTTTGTGCTCTGCTGGGAGGAGGGGGGGTGGAGCTTCTTTTCACAACGCCTCCAGCTCTTGCGAGACAGCTCCAGCGAGACACGCCAATGAATCATTCATACGCGAGATCAATGAGCGCTTATTGGCGGTCGCTTTCACCGTACAACAGGGTTACGTGAAGTGTACAATACAGCGTTGACTGTTCAAAAGGCCAATGCCCATCTCATCTCGTTGTCAGAAATCGCTTAATCGTGTACAGGGTCGCGGTGAGCCGGAGCCTATCTCGGCAGACACAGGGCGCAAGGCAGAAATATATCCACGGTGGGACGCAAGTCCATCACCGTGCACTGCGGGCAATTAAGTCTGGAAGCTAATTAACCTATGCGGCAGCATGTTTTTTGGACTGTGGGAGTAAAACGGAGTGCCCGGCGAAAACCCATGCGGAGAACATGGAAACTCCCACATAGAAAGGCACCCGAGCCGAGATTTGAACCCGGGTCGTTCTTGCTGTGAGGCGACAGCGCTACCCACTGGGCCACCGTGCCGCCCAAGACTAATGCTGCAAATGGTAAATAACGCTGGCACATTACGATCACTGCGCCGTAAAACACGGGGTTAAGTCGTCATACCCAGTGCCCATAGTGTTATGTGTTTACACAGCAATCAATAAGAGTGTAATCTCGGTATCCAGGCGGGTGGTGAGACCACAGCGCACACTGGCGCTTCGATCTCGAATGTGAGCCCGCGCCCTCCTTCACAAGGTCGCACTAACCACTGTGGTGAAGTATGGTCAGATTGCCTTTGTTAATAAAGGGCGGCATAGATTACTTGGCGGCTGTGGGCACACAGCTGCCGACTGTGGGAACACTGGCCCAGTATCCGGAAGCCTGAGGAGAAACACGCGGACCCCACAATTGCCTCCGCCAGGCGACATGTCACCAGATGACTGTACACGCTCACCACGGTTAGTTTTTTTTCAAAAGCTCATCCCCTCTTCTCTAGCTACACAATCTTCACGCCCAGAGGATAAGAGTCCGTAACATTCTTTTTTTTTTTAAACCTGCACTACATTGCTCGCCGACCAGCGTGGGTTTGTAGGCTCGTGGCGAATTGTGCGAATACACGTCCCCGTGTCTGCTCGAGTGCGCATCTTGTGAGGGCATGCCGGCCGCGAGCTGCTCGATTTTGGAATCGTTGCCGCGGTCACAACACCGAGCCAGCGCTGCTGTCATCACGGTCAACATGTGCGTCTGTGTTACGTGATGTGGGATGAGAGCTCCACTGGCGAGCGATCTAAAAATAATCGGTGGTTAGCGAGTGCGCCTGCAATCCGGAAATCTGCGACACAGCCCGTGGGCAGCGTTCTGCGGATTGTCACCCCACCAGCCACGCTCGACCACGAATTTAAACTTTGGCGGACTGTTGGAGTCGAAGTGTTGGTTCCTCTCGAAACCCGCAGCACACTGTGGCCGATTGGAAACGATCCCGCTGTGCGTGGGAGTGAGCGGGGGATAGCGCATAGTCGCGCGGAGACACAAAGCTGCAGGGGGAAACATCGAAGCTGTTTTTATAATAATTTTGTTAAAATGTTCTTGGGATTTACGGCACACCGACGAGATGCACTTTTGTGGTATGTTTTTATCAGACAAGGGTTTTTGAATATTTCTGACGCATCATGTCCAATAGGAACTTTGTGTTCCCGAGACCCCATGACATACGCCAGCCTTCCCTCTCAAATCCAATACTTTTTGTGTGGATTAACAGTCACGTTGTCAAATCCTCCCTTAATCCATTGCACGTCACTTGCGCAACAAGGGTGACGTGCCCTGGCGGTGCCGCTGAGTGGAGTTGTGCTGCAGTTGACTCATTCTCACCCCTTGTCGAAGGACAACGGCTCCTTGCAGCTGAACTACAAACTAACTGATGAGGTGTCAGAGAGGAGATGAGGGTCGGTGGTTCACACACTGGTGAATATCCAGGAGAAGGTCTGATAGCAATGATGGACTCATTCTGTATCAGATAGAATGTTTCCATTTCGCACGTATGAGGTCTCTCGAGGTGCGGTTCGATTCCCACCTCGGGCATCGTTGTGTGTGGCGTTTGTGTGTTCTCTCCTCGTTCCGCGTGGGTTTTCTCCAACTTCTCCAGTTTCCTCCCACAACTAAACCACACCCATTAATTAGCCGATATCATAAGATATAGGATGCATGGTGTCTGGCGGGCTGGCGCTGGCTAACTAAGTGGGCGACTCCCCTACCCCCTCTCCCTCGATAGTTTCCTCGCGCCTCTGGATCACTTCTCATTATCTGAAACCACTTAGTCCTATACAGGGTCACGGTGAAGCCGGAGCCTATCCCGGCAGACACAAGGCGTAAGGCAGGAATACACCCGACGACGGGACGCTAGTCCATCGCCGGGCATTAAGGGACAATTTTAGTCTGCGAGCCAATCAACCTATCCAGGAGCATGCTTTTTGGACTGTGGGAGGAAACCGGAGTGCCCGGTGAAAACCCACGCGGACACGGGGAGAGCATGCAAACTGCACACAGAAAGGCACCCGAGCCGAGAGATTCGAACCCGGGACCTTCTTGCTGTGAGGCGACAGCGCGAACCACTGGGCCACCGCGCCGCCCCCTCTGGATCAGTTCTCTCTTTGAATGAATACTTTCAACATAGACTGCAAATATACCACGCCTTGTACTGATGTAGGTCTGCACGGCTCGATGCGTGATGATTGCTTCGAAAAGCTGCTCTCTCGGGACAGCCGCGTCGATCGCTCCCTCTTTCCCACCTCTGGTGCTGCTGATGATGCCTCTAACGTGCGAGGCGAAACGTCGCGATGGAGGGAGAGAGAGGGAGCGATCGACGCGGCCGTCCCGAGAGAGCAGCTTTTCGAAGCAATCATCATACAACGCGTTGTTAATTGTGCTCAGTATTGTCAATTAAAACTCGTGCCACACACAGGAGCGCGTACGCTCTATAAATCCATGGTAACCACTCCAATGAGTGGAGGCGGATTGGCGATGATAATAAAATAATCACCGCAATCTATTTTTTTTTGCAATAAAAGCATTTTTACATTCACTGTCGAGTTCACAATTCCGGTCGTCAAAGACGTATTAATTCACATTTTCAAAGCGCCTTTCATCCAAGAAGGTCGCTAAGTGCGCATAACACGGTATCTACGTAGGGCAATTGTATATACCATTCACACGGTTGGTCGTCGCGCAGACTCTAGCGCGTTTTCTTTACGCAGACCCATTGTGGAACGTGGGAGAGGCAGCGTGAGTTATTGATATCTGGGAACTGCTTAAGTGCCTGCTATTAGCAAGGTCCCCAGAGCATGCAAATACAGAAGCCAACTACACACTTACAGACAAGGCAATGATCTCCTATTCAGCTTTCATGGGCCTCGGGGGCACTTGCTGTGAACAACTTGAAAGGCCCGTGCAGCGAGCACCATGATCAGCTGCGTTTGTGTGACCGCCGCTGATATTTACTCAAGGCCACAGAGTAATCTGAGACTATATTTACCGAGGGGGAAGCCGCGATCAGTTTTTTGACCACCAGGAGTTAAAGCAAGCCGGTAGGATGGATCTTTATGGCGCACCGGTAATAAAGTGGCTGAAAAGTTCAGCACCGTACCTGTGGGAATGGGGGTTGGGATACGAGCGTGACTTTCATCCCTGGATACCAGTGATGCATTTGCGTGGTCAGCAATGGAACTCATGCGGTCAAGATTGCGGTGCAATGCTCCGCTCCTCTTCACAGCACCACACACACCAAGGTGTTCTGACAGTTTGAGTTGCGAGCGCTTAGCAAGTTTACTCCCATCAGGCAATTCCGCAGGTTCCACTATTAACGACAGGAGCGAGGGAAAACACCCAGACAAAACGAATGACCGTCAACCGAGCAAGTTCCGGCGCAATCCTGCCAACACGTGGATATCCAATTGCCAACAAGTGGTTCAATCTATCTGCGTATAATCTGACTGCACTTCGTGTTAGGGTAACGTTTAGACATTAAACCAAGATTATGCTGCAGCAAAATGGATCCATTTTACCGTGCCTACCGCTGGAGCAATGCCTTCAAATCAGACACACTGCCAATCCTAAATTAAGGCATAAATAGAGGGCATTACTGCTCTTCCAGTGACACCATTTAAAATTGGATATATTTAAAGATTTAGAACATCTCCGTTTCCAAAAGCATGCTGCGGGGAAATCGACAGCCAGGCAGATATTATTTCCCAGTAATGCGCTGGAGGCAGCTGTCACGTGTTGCGAGAATGTGTTGTTAAATTGTTAATCGTGCCCCATCACCGTGCTCTATTCCGCGAAGCAGTTACCAAGCAAAACCTAATTTGGACCCAAGATTGATGAATAGGACAAAGATGAGTAGCGCTGCCACCGCACAGCAAGGAATCCCGGGTTCGATTCCCGACTCGGGTGGTTATTTTTGTGGCGTTTTCATTTTTCTCCCGCGTCTGCGTAGGTTTTTGCCAAGTGCTCTTGTTTTCTCCCACCATCCAAACACACGCTGTTGTTGCCCAGATTAATTGACCTACTGACTAAACCGCTTCCTGTTGCTCGCCCATGGACCGGCGTCCCATCATGGATACAGCCTTGGCTTGTACCCTCTTTCTGCCGGGATAGCCTGCGGTCTCCCGCGACCCTGTACAGGATTAATTAGGGATTGACAATGATTACGTCGACACGGACACCTGGTAACCGGTAGTGGCGCAATTAACGTGACTTCGCTCATTAACACTCAACGTTGTTGACTTAACATCAGCAAAACCGTCGAGTGAATGGGATTATTCATAAGAACTGCTTATTACTTCAGACGGTTGAATCACGGGGTTAAGGCAATGCTTGACATATGCCAATTGGCAATGACTGTACTGCCACTTAAAATACAGTTAATCCTCCTCGATTAACAGTTGGCATTTTATCGGAGTTGTAAATTAACCACGCTTGGAGGGAAATGCACGGTTAAACTCCGCGTGCCGGTTCAATCATTAGCTGGCTCCTCAAGCTCGTCAATGGTCAGTGACCCTTACCCACATGATGACAAACACTTTGACAGGTGACATATGATGGGTGTACACCCCGATTCTGTGCGTTCACACTCCGGTGTGCGTAGCTGCACAATTACAATGGTTTATAGCCCGATTTAATTGCGATTTGCATTACGCACGATTCGTTGCCCCACTGCCAATGCAGTCACCCAGGGCGAGCGAGCATGGGGTAACTAAACTTAGTTTAGTGTTCAACATGCCGATATATATTGCACCCCGACGGAAAGGTGGAAAACAATGCGACCCGTGCAGTCCGAGCAGTGGATAGACGCATCTCCATTCCCCCCCCCCCTGCGAATGAGAAGGAGCCGCGATTCTCAAACGGTGGGTCGCGACCCATCAGTGGGCCGCGAGAGCTGGCTTATGGTCCACAGAGACCAGACCTAGGTGGGCCTAATGAGCCTTGAGGTGCAGAGAGATTGAAAACTGCTGAGATAGAAGGTTCATTCTGGCAATAATTGAATGCTCACAATGCCAGTCGGCGCAAGTGCAACCCCTGTATGAACTGGATTACTGTATATGAAATCACATAGTCTCAAGTGAGCAAGGTCTGTAATCCTCACTCTTGCATCGCTCGCCCTCCCACTCGCCCTCCCACTCGCCGTCCCGGGACAGGAGAGCGATGGCGAGGAGAGTGACATCGGGAAGGACCTGTCTGGGTCTCCGCGCTACAGCGTGACCATCACCACTGCCTCGCAGGACGGAGGCTGCACCCTGTACGTCATCAAGTCGATAGCGGTGGGTGGACTCACCCTGGCTCTCCTCCTCCCCGACAACGGCTATCTCGAAAGAGCTGCCCGAGAGCAATTTCCAGCCCCTGATGATTAACAACATGAAGAGGCATTCGTCCAGCAGTGGATTGACTCGGGACTGTGGACGTATTGATACAGACCAGCAACCGATAGGGAATCCGTGTGTGGGTTAACGACCGCGCCGCGATCTCTGTGTCCCGCTATTGCAGTTGACGAGCGGCGTTTCCCAGAGCGTGGATCGAGAGTACGAGGACTTCGAGTGGCTGCACCAGAGTCTGCACGAGCAGGATGGGATAGCGGGCCTGTCCGGCGTCGTGGTGAGTCGTGCGCAGCGTGCAGCGCGCAGCGTGCACTGCGCAGCGTGCAGCGTGCAGCGAGGGCACCTTTCACGGCCAACGGGTTGGGCCGTATAAGATTACAATAGGTTTTACCGTATCTGGCGATTATGCAGGTGTTACGATCTTAACAGATCTTTGTATACTGGCAAAAAAGTACCCATAGCGTTAACAGCCCCACCTAAGCTATAAAGCATTGATACTGCATTGTCTGGAGCTGACTGCCTTTTGGCAGCGACTGACACCGGCAAATAGGCTCAAAAGAAAGCCACTGCCAGGTGAAGGTCGGTCAGTTGAAGGACAATGCGTGGGTTATCAGGGCTACCTGTTTGCATACTTTGCCACTAGTATGTGTGGCTTTTGCAAACTGGACACATTGTAAAATGTGTCTATTTTGGTGTTTGGGATTTTAACACCTGCATAATTGCCTGGCAATTGCCTGGCAATTATGCAGGTGTTAAGATCTTAACACCTGCATAATCGCCAGATACGGTAAAACCTATTGTAATCTTATATTTGTATACTGGCAAAAAAGTACCCACAGGGTTGGGCCGTCTTTGAGCCGCAGGACGGCTGTTCAATGCGACTGCATCGTCGCCGGAAGGCACGATGGTTGACGGTCAAGAGCAGCGGAGGAGGAGAGGCGGCTGTAGAACGGAGCGCGCGCCTTGGCGCACGAGCAGAGTGAGGATGAAGCGATGGGATCGGCCCGTGTGTGCACGCTCCGTGGATCGATGCATCGGAAGGCTTTGCATGCTTGGCATCGACTCGAGGAGGCTTCAATCCAGCCGCGGATAGATCAAGGTTGACGATGAAGATCATCAGTGTCTTGGGCAACATTCGTTCTGGGGGCAGTGAATGAGCGAGGCGCGAGGGAGAATCGTGCGAGCGCTGACAAGCGGGACCTGGTGACATGAGCTGAGAAATAGGTCTCAATTCTGCGTTGCCATCTCCTGAGGCCATTTCCCAACACGGCGCTCCGGCGACACGCAGGGAGTTCTAAAACGTTATCTCTGTGCCTCGTGACACGACTACAATAATAGCAGGACGGATGTAACTGCGAATCGGGGGGCGCGCGTGCTTGTGTGTATGCATGTGTGTGCGTGCGTGTGTATGTGCATGCATGTGTGTGCATGTGTGTGCATGTGTGTGTGCGTGTGTGTGTGCATGTGTATGC
>JAZEWT010000024.1:2628379-2644844 GCA_036362905.1 Mordacia mordax | reverse complement strand
GTGTGCGGGAGCGTTGGCCCAGCGGTTAGCGCGCGCTGGGCCACAAACCCGGCGACCCGAGTTTGAATCCCGCTCACGGACACCAGTGACAATATTCCATACCAGTTCTGGGCATCCCCTAGGTCGGTTCAGCCTCAAATGAGTACCTGGTGCAATGTGAAAATATTGCCACCAGGGAGACAAAAGCGGCCGGGCGTGGTGCTGGTCACCCACCCCTCGTGTGCCGTGTCAACCTTCATAGGTGCTCGCTAGTGGCACTTGACCGTACAGTCCGTTAAGGCTATACGGGGAATCTTTGTCTTTATGCGTGTGCGTGTGCGGTCTGGCCGGAGTTCAGTTCCCTCCGCTGCCACCGGAGGCCGGGACCTCCATCACCGGCGTCGAGACGAAGATGAAAAAACAACTGGGTGAGAGCTGAGCCCGCGCGTGTAGTCTTAACGGAGCGGTGGGGGCGAGTGCTGCTATGGGGGTCGGCACGAGAGGGGGTGGGTGACCAGCACCTACGCGGCGCACATCGTGTCACCCCAGTGGCAAAGTTCAAGAATCTCACCGGGAACTCATTTGAGGCTGAGTCGATTTAGGAGAGGCCCAGCATTGGTTCGGATAATCATCACCGGTGTTGGGCGCGAGCGGGAATCGAACTCGGGTCGCTGGGTTCATAGGGCAGTGCAGCGAAGTGCGACTACGCTACCGCTGCCCCACTAACCCCCACCCACCATAACACAGGCGCGCGGATTGAGTGCAGGATATTAAAAGTAAACACAGACGCGCACTCATTACGTGCTCTGCAAGTAAGCTCCAGGCCACTTATTGCCGTGGCCGGGCAATATTCCAGCTGAGGATAGCGGACACGGCTTCCACACCAACAACAAAGCCCATTAATCCCGCACTACAAAACTCACAAGACAACCTGACAATACTCATGCCCATAATCGTTTCGGTAATAACAGCGGCAACAGATCGCTAATGCTCGTATCTGCACAACGCTGCGGTGAGGCAAAGAAAACTCTCTCGAGTGAAACTTTCTAGGAATGCTTTTCAATGTTTTTTCCAACATGCCATGGTGGTAGGTGCGCGTGGGTGTAAGTATGAGCGCGCAATTGAATGGAGAGGCTCACTAGCTGGAATGCGTTGCCAACTTGTTAGATACACACTTTCCGAACACTGGTGCACGTTACGTGCTAGATTGCGCAAGGCAGGGATATACTCACGATGGGACGCCAGTCCATCACCGGACACTGCGGACAATATAGTCTGCGAGCCAATTAACCTATGCAGCAGCATGTTTTTTGGACTGTGGGAGGAAACCGGAGTGCTCGGCGAAAACCCACGCGGACACAGGGAGAGCATGCAAACTCCACACAGAAAGGCACCCGAGCCGAGATTTGAACCCGGTACCTTCTTGCTGTGAGGCGACAGCGCTACCCACTGGGCCACCGTGCCGCCCACTCTTGATTTTCGTGGAAGATATATGGAGTTGGCATACAGAACTCGCATGTGACAAAGGCATAACGCTAAAGATTTGCATAGGTGAATAAAATATTAACTCTACTGCCCCCTGCAGATGAGATCACGCACATCATCGCTCCATCTCTACGTGATCCACCAATTCTGTCTCTGGGTCACCGCAATTGCGTGTCACCAAGCTCTTGACACTACTCATCATACGTTGTGAGTTTCCAGTCACACAACACAGAGATCCCGAGGCACTGGAGAGCCCGTGGTTGAATGTCCGTGGTAACGACAGCCACACAATGACCTAGGGGCCACTCTGAGCCTGGGCGGCACGGTGGCGCAGTCGGTGGCTGGCAGTTCCTGAGTTTTAATCCTGGCTCGGGTGCCTTTCTGTGTGGAGGTTGTGTGTTCTCTCTCTCTCCCCGTGCTCGCGTTGGTTTTTGCTGGGTACTCCGGTTTCCTCCCACCGTCCAAAGACACGCTATTGCCCAGGTTAACTGGCCTGCTGAGTAAGTTACCCCAAAAAGTGTGCCCTGCGATGTCCTGGCGTCACATCCTGCACATTCCCTCCACCTTGCGCCCTCTGTCGGCCGGGATAGGCTCCAGCCCTCCTACGACTATGTACAGGATTAAGCGGGTATTAATAATGACTGAATGACTGAGCCTTTAGCTTGGGCATCAGAGGGCACCGCAGAAAAATCCGTGGTTGTACTGCAGTACGTTCCCACTGCTATGCTCCCCACCTTTACAGAGCGGGATGGTAACATAAATCACACTAAAGCCTATGACCCGCACGGAGCGACGAGACATTCATCCAGCAGTGGATTGACGCAACCACCGTGGGCCTCCTCCCTCTCTAACGGGCCACCTGGGCTGCCTCTGTCCGACAGGAGAGCTGTTCACGGCTCACGAGAAGAAGAGAGAGTGCAAGGCTTTGGAGAATTACATCGTCGCCGTGCTCTCTCACCCCATCCTGGGCCACAACCCTGCCGTGCGCAGCTTCCTCATGCAGAGAGATGTGAGTGCACGGCACTCACCAGCACCACTGCACCCCGTCATCGATTCTCTCGGGTGCGGCTACGGCCTCGAGGGCTCGCGTCGACTCATTGTTGCTGCGGTTAAAGCATTTGAATCCCGTGGTTAGGGCCGCGCGTTTAATCAACATGTAAGAATAATAATGGTCGCATTTCTATTGCGTCTGTCACCCGAGGGTCACAAAGCGGTGCACAGAGCTGCGGAGAGAACGGTAAATCAACAACGATACAAGAACCGCAAATCAGCAACAACGTTTTTCTTTGGAAGTTTTTTTTTGCAAATCCGAGCTGCGGAAAGGGACAGCGTGTCAACAACAACATCAGAACAGTTCAATCGAAAGTCAATCAGTAATAATACATTTTAGGACATAAAAGAAGCGATTATAAAAAACAATTCTGCAGCAAACAATGAAGGAGTAAATGTTCCCATGCATTTGTTTTTTTACGTATATACGTACGTACGTCCGGGTGCAGGCAACGGGTTTGGGTCTTTCATAAGCGCATCTTTAATCTGCACAACATCAGAGATTTTTTTTTTTAAGCTTTACTCTCCACCTCTTGATTACTCTTCCGAAAGATCAGAGAGCCAGTAAAATTGCAAATAGACGTCGCGAAGAAGTCATAATGACATCAAACATGAGCGACGAGAGACACCAGAAAGACTGTTGCACGCTTGACATGCGACTGTCCATCGGGCGGGTACTCTGCTAACAACGGCAACACTGCCGTGCCCTGTGGGTTTCACAGGGCATGTGAAAGGTTCCATCGAGCAGACCAGTGTGTGCTGCCGTCGGTGTCCAGATTTGCCGACTGTGAGCATTGCGCACGCATGTTTTAAATTGGAAAGAGACGTAGAATTCAACATCCCGTGCAGGCAGTGTAGTGCCCCGGAGTCACTGGAAAATAAAGAGAGGCTATCCAGGTCTCTTTATTTACCACGAAATAAGCTTGTGATGGAAGCCATCTCGGAGCAGCACAGGTAAGTGTGTCGCTTGCTTCATCAATGGGATCCAGAACATGGACACGGACAGAGAAAATGCAACAGAAGGCAGAAGTACAACGACAGGTGTCTCTCTGGAATTACACTGACAGACAAAAGTAGGAGTACGCAGTTCAAAAGCCAAATGAAAATCACAGACATTGCATTTATTCTCGAGACAAGCATATGGGCTTTGGGCCAAGAGAGCTCTAAAAATGATCTAAGAAATTAGAGTTTGTTGTCATCTCCTGGGGCCCTTCCTGATGATTACACCGGTTCATTTCAGCGCTTAATAATTTCATTCCAACTGTGTTTCACACATTCACCATTGCAGGCTCTCCTCGCTTATTATTTCACGTTGTGGAGCAAGAAACAACATTGTCAAGATGTAAACCACGCAGCCCTTGAGGTTCAGACTGTGCACAAAAACGGAACCGAATCTGTTAAATGCGCAATGATTTCAATAAAACCACACTGAGCTGTCAAATTGGAAGTAATTTAAAGGATAAATGTCTGTATGAAAAAAAAGACGTGCACTATACCATCGAGACTTGGTTATGCGGTGTCATTTTTAGCTCACAATTGGAAGCATGAGTTAAATGCCTGTTTCCGAGTCTGCAGAGCACATCATTTACCATATCTCTGCTGGCAGAGGCCCTTTTATTTTGATGAATATTAGCCGTCACACGCGTCTCTTTTGATCTTTGTTCTTTTAGTTAATGCCGAGGACAAAATCTCGGAAAGGCATTTTCAGCAAATTCTCATCGGCCATGGAAGAAATGAGAAAAGAGAATCACAAGGTAAATATGATTGATGATGAAAAACGAATCGATGTGTTTCTTGTCCGGATGTTAAGGCACTTACACCGCATTTCACCATCGGGCATAATGCATAGCAACTCGTCCACAGCCACAGATCGTCATTTCAAGCTTACACCGCTATCGATATTCCACTAAAAGGGGTAAAAAAAACAAGTGGGTTCCCCACACGTGATATATTGTAACAGCCATATGTTCGGGTTTAATATGCACGCAGTCGATACACAATATACTCCTTGTTTAACTTAAAATGTAGGTTTTAAAAAAACGATCGCTTGGCTTCTGGTTTCGTGAGACGATCGACGTGAAATCTGTTCCGAGCGTTGGCGTCTCTCTGAACGCGGTTGCGAAAAGTCTCGAATCCCACGCTGAGTAAAAGGAGAGTTTTGGTGATAAATTAATGAATTATAGAATAATATTTGCATATGTCAATCAGTACAGTGACATAAACTGCTGTATCTTTGCGAAGGTAAACAGCTTGTCTGGTGGTGGGGGGCTAATGACAAGACTTTTGCCATAAAACTACCTCTCCACCCACCCTCTCCGGGTGGGTGGAGAGGTCCTGCCTCAAGTGGAGGAGTTTAAGTATCTCGGGGTCTTGTTCACGAGTGAGGGAAAGATGGAGCGTGAGATTGACAGGCGGATCGGTGCAGCGTCCGCAGTTATGCGGTCGGTGTACCGGACCGTCGTGGTGAAGAAGGAGCTGAGTCGAAAGGCGAAGCTCTCGATTTACCGGTCAATCTACGCTCCTACCCTCACCTCTGGTCATGAACTTTGGGTAATGACCGAAAGGACAAGATCGCGGATACAAGCGGCCGAAATGAGTTTCCTCCGCAGGGTGGCTGGGCGCTCCCTTAGAGATAGGGTGAGAAGCTCGGTCACTCGGCGGGAGCTCGGAGTAGAGCCGCTGCTCCTTCACATCGAGAGGAGTCAGCTGAGGTGGCTTGGGCATCTGATTCGGATGCCCCCTGGACGCCTCCCTAGGGAGGTGTTCCAGGCATGTCCCACCGGGAGGAGGCCCCGGGGAAGACCCAGGACACGCTGGAGAGACTATGTCTCTCAGCTGGCCTGGGAACGCCTCGGGGTCCCCCCGGAAGAGCTGGAGGAAGTGTCTGGGGTGAAGGAAGTCTGGGCATCGCTGCTTAGACTGCTGCCCCCGCGACCCGGCATCGGATAAAGCGGATGAAGATGGATGGATGGATGGATAAAGGTTTACACAGCACGATATATTATAAATTTGATTGATCCCTTTCGAAAATACTCTTCGTGAAGGAGAGAAAAGGAACCCCCGACACGGCGACCTCTTAAGAGCATTTCTCGCATACGGATTCAATAATAATAGTAGAATTTATAATGCGTACAAATGCCACGCGTGGTCAGAAACAGCACGCAGGTACTGGCTTAACGAAAGGTCCCGTTGTATTATTTTAAGAAACTTTCCTAACATCCTGAAGCAAGATCCTCCTGAACATAATGAAAATCAGTGGCATTGTCCGCGACGACTAAAAGAATTCCGAACGTGTTCCCACCAACCGAAAAACATGGCTTTAAATCGTCACCGTTGGGCCCTCTGGCGTAAATGAGGCAGTTTTACCACCGGGTGGCAGTCAAGCAACTCTGCAGACAGAGGCTGCCGGGCGACGCGCACGTGGTGGGAACATTCGCAGGCGAGGTCCGACTGGTAGTGAACTCTTAAATCACTCACCAATGCAAGGCCGGCAGCTGTGACCTATGAGAAAGGGTTCTGACACGTTCACAAAACGTGCACAAACAAATTCTCTTCTGTCACTGGCGTGTATTCATTCTCTGCGGCCCGGTCACACCCCCTTGCCAACCAATTTCAGCTCAACCGAGACACAATGGCTTCGAAGATTAGTTTCAGCAGAGCGTAGATTCATCACCGCAATGTCGGCATGTGATAAAATTGATTAGCAGCAGAATTGATTCATTGCCTAATCATGATTAATGGACAATTTAATGGGACTTGAAAATGTATTCGTGCTCAGCCATCGGCCAACTGTGCGTTCCATTTTGCCCGGCCGGACTAGAAAAATCAATTTTGTCAACTAGTTCGGAATATAACAAAACACAATGTAGATTAATCTATATGTGAGCACATCTCAGGATGCCGTGCAAACAGAGTGGTCATGGGCGCATTAGTCCGCGTAGCGGGGGGGAGGGGATAGGGGTCGGAGAATACAGGATAGACGCAAAGGAGATGTTCGAATGGTAAATGTGAGAATAAATAAACTTTATAGACGGTCACTCAGTTGTGAGGGAGAACCTTGGGGCTGCGCTTGAGCAAGCAAGGGATGTAAGCAGTAGATCACACTGCAGAGGGCAGGGACTTTCAGACAATGGTTTTGCACTCTGTAGTAGAACACCGATAAACAAAGAGACTCTTTGAATAATACTCTCCAGGTAATGCATGGGCTTCGACAGTATCCAAGCACGGCCGTTAGGAATTTTAACGATTCGGCTTGAAAATAAATCTTTATTTTACAAGAGAAGCATTCTTGAGACTCGAGACTTAGTCAAAGTCCATAATGAGTCCGCGCGGTTTTTTTGTGTGTGTGCGCGGGTGGCAGGTAACAGGCGTTCGATAAAAAAAACCAAATACACATTTAAAATCTATACGGAGAGATAAGCAAACTCGTGGCTCTGCCGTATATCGGCAGCCTCGTGCTATCAAAGGTCGCGGGCGTAACTGACAGGATCGTATCTTGGTGATCCATGGGCCCTGCACGCAGAATCGCCGGGTTGCACACGCGGCAGGAATGCCTACCAATCGGAGACCGCGTGCAATGTGCGCCGACTGCCCTTTCCCAAATTAATATAAATTTACGCTACTCTTTCAAACAAAAAAACGGGAATCGGCTACACAAAGAAATGGATGTGTGCGCCGGATAGAATGTGTTCTAATGTGCTCACTGAAACGAGTAGATGTACACGGAATCAAATCCGCTATGCTAATACAACGCAGAGATTACCGCCTACACACGACCGTATCTCAGGACCGCACAAGGACAAAGCGCGGTGTGAATTATGAACGCTGGCGATTGCGCACGAGTATGGGTCAAGGAGCGACGTTTGCTGCGCATTCAGCGTCTCTTTGTGAAAAATGCATTCTGGATGTACGGGACGTACGAATTAATTACTTTTCACAACCGAATTGTATTGCTCAGGACAACGACCCCGTATTTCAACACGAGAGACAGGTCAACACCACCCTCATCAACGAGTCCAAAGCTGTGTTGGAGGTAAGGGATCAGAAACCCCTGGCTGCGTTTTAAATCAATGCAATTCAACAACACGCGCGTCGGTTCCCTTTGTATCAATGCAGCGGTGGAGTTTCTCTGACGAGCTGCTCTTCTGGGATAGCCGCGTCAGTCGTTTCTCCTCCGTTTCCCACGCGTCGAGTGTACATGATGCAACGGACACGCGCGTCGGTGTGCTCTGCTCACGTTCCTGTCTCTGCACGTGTGAGCGTGCAGTTGAACAGGAAGGGGGAAAAATAAGAGTGTATTTACTCACTTAGTTTGGAGGAGATTAGCAATCTTTCCGGAGCAATTTTGCGTCTATTTTCAACAAAAAAACTAAAAAATAAAAGAACATGCCAAAGCACGAAATAAATGTCTCGCATTAAAATGCAACTCTTAAAAAGACAGCTACAAATTTGCACAAATTGCTTTCCATTCGGTGGAATATTAATGCGAACGCAAACCATTCACTGCGACAATGGTAATAATAATATTAAGCCACGAGTCAAACGCTCCTCACGCGGCCAACGGTTAATGTTTATAGATAAAAAATATATATAATTATACGATTTTATTAATAAATCAGTTTTCACTCTGATTACTTGTATTGTGATTTTGCTTTTTACGTCGAAATGCAAAAAAAAAATACTTAGCATTTTAATGAAAGTGTCAAGAGTCATAGCAATTGAAAACGTCTGTGCAAACACCATTCACATGGCTGTTGTGTTGTTGATCTTTCTCTTTACAAATAGTTGTGTTCAGACTTTCTAATTTTACATTCGCAAGCAAATCCACCACGGTGCACTTACTAACTTATTTTCTGCCGTCGCAGAAACTGTTGGAGATGGCGGTTGCTGAGCAAAGTGAGTCTTCTCATTCGCTTGATTTTGTAAACCAGCACACACGCACCTTTGAACACGCGCTGGAGATTCCTCCACAGTATGTTTTAGCTCTGTCTTACTGCGAGCTCGTGCTTATAATGGAGGTGGTGTGATGGATCGTGAAGATTGACCCGTTATATATGTGTGTATGTGTAAGCGGCGATGCAGCATGGCGGTATGGCAAGTATGTTACAAGGTGGCACTGTGGTCAAAACACTTGGCTCACAATCAGAAGGCTGCAAGTGCAAAGCCTGTTCAGAATTCACGATATATATTCATGGTCAATAATACAATATAGAACTTCGTTCAAAATCCTCAGCAATTGTGCCATGCACAGATAAGCTTTTCACCATAGAAATGAGAATGATTACTCTTGGCTCTGGGGCTAACAGACAAGAATTGCCTCATTACTTGTTTTTGAGGAAGAATATATATATATTTTTACACTTTGTGTGTGATTTGAATAATGCCCTCACACAAATGTGTGGGTTTTCCACCAGACACTCCAATTTCCTTCCACTTTTAACAATAAAAAAAGACCCAGCCAAAACCCTCGAAAAAAATCCACAATAAAGATCCTCCTGAGACACAGTGTGGCCGTACCGGGTGAATCGCTCATGCAACGGTCTTCATAGGATTTATAGACATTATATTGATGTGCCGCGGTGCCGCTCACTTAGTGGCCGTGCTGGGAGGTCCGTGGGGATGCCTGATGTGTCCGCGCCACTCCAGGGCTGGCTTTCGCCTGCAGTCATTTGTCCACCACGTTGCTGACCACCGAATCGGAGGATGACGGCAACAACGAGAAACTCTTCTGCAGGTGACCGACGCGCGCACACCGCAAACACATTCTTCACGCGTGGCCTCGGCGCTCGAGTGCTGTCGGTGAACGAGCATTGCCGTCGGCGTGTGGCGCGTGAGGGGGCGGTGGGGCCCAAAGCCGAGCCCGTCCACAGCTCTCGGCGGGGGGCGGCCGCTGCTGCTGCTGCTGCTGTCCACATATTTGGCCGGGCACTCTTCTGGGGCTCAGTTGATCTCTCTTCAACCAAAGCGAACCCAACTAAAACGGTGAAGTGTAGTCAAGCAAGCCTCATGAGCCACGCAATTAGGGCCGAGGCCGTCGTAACGTACGTGGATTGATGAGTAACAATAATGATAATTGCATTTATAAAGCGCTTTCACCCGAGGGTCACAAAGCGTTTCACGGAGTTGCGGAGAGGAGGGCACGTCAACAACAATGGCACCAGAATGGAAACTCAGCGGCGGTAACATTGAGCGATCACAGTTACTCGCCTGAGCCCAGCTGGAGACACGTGTGTGCCTTTGCACCACGAGGCCTGCACTGCAAGCGACGTTGGAATGAGTGTCGCGGTGAGTGAGCAGGCGAATAACATTTGAAGGCTGCGAGCTGGAAGCTGACATTCCATCTTACCTGTCGGATAAAAAAGAAAGCCACCACTTTATGGAAAGTCAAGAGTGCTTCTCACATGGATAGGCCGGTGCCTGCTGTGCTAATGTGGGATACCCTGATATAACTTGCTCAACTAGACAAGGATGACATAGGGCATGGCTGCTTAACTTGAAGGCCCACTTGGGTCTGGTCTCCGCGGACCACTAGGTGCCGCTCACGGCCCATTGGTGGAGAATGACAGAGTTGGGCACACACTCTATTCAGACTGAAAATTCCACCGGCGATGCGAACCAAATCAAATATAAATTGCCATCACGCCACGAAGACAGGGTCGGCGCAGGCCGTGTTCGGGCATCGCGTAGCTCCCGCTCTCCTTGGGCAAGACCTGAGCACAGAAAACTGAGACTCAAGCAAAGCGCGTGAACCATTGCACCACTGCTCCCCCATACGTCACCCGAGAAAACAAGACACTCGTCTCCCACACAGCCGTCACTGACTGTCAGGTCAAATACTGTTGGCAAAGTCCTATTAAAACCGGCACGGCACACCAAGGGGTGGGTGGCCAGCACCATGCCCGACCGCCTTTGTTTTCCTAGTGCCGATGGTTGTACACCGCACCAGGTACGCATTTGAGGCTGAGTCGACCTAGAGGAGGCGGAGGACCGGCTCAGAAATTCATCATCACGACGTCGGTCGTGAGCGGCTCTCGTACGGAGGTAGCCGCGTTCGGAGTGCAGCGGGCCGACCACCACACCGCCGCTGCGCGCTTCACCGCCGCTGCGCGCTTCACCGCCGCTGCGCACTTCACCACCGCTGCGCTCTTCACCGCCGCTCCGCTCTTCACCGCCGCTGCGCTCTTCACCGCCGCTGCGCTCTTCACCGCCGCTGCGCTCTTCACCGCCGCTCAGCACTTCACCGCCGCTCCGCACTTCACCGCCGCTCCGCACTTCACCACGCACACAGACGGGGACACAAACACGCGCCACACACGCACGCACACGCGCGCCACGCACGCACACGCGCAAGCCAGTGCATTCTGACAGACACACACGTCCGTGCGCGCGTGCAAGCGGACGCCTCGATGCACGCACACTGCGCTGGAGCTGCAGCCAGGTCAGCCCCCTCCGCACTGCAACCCGCATTAACGTCCATTAGCGGCGCGTTCATTCGAGATGGCTGCTTGGCTGCGCGCCCAGAACTCAGGCTTTGTCTCCGCGCCACCGGAGCGGGCGCGGAGCGGGTGCGGAGCGGGCTTAAAGCGAAGCAGGCTTGGAGCAGGATCGGAGCGAGCTCGAAGCGGGCGCGGAGCGGGCGCGGAGTGAAGCAGGCTTGGAGCGGGCGCGGAGCGGGCGCGGAGCGGACGCGGAGTGAAGCAGGCGCGGAGCGGGCGCGGGCGCGGAGCGGAGCGGGCGCGGGCGCGGAGCGGAGCGAAGCAGGCTTGGAGCGGGCTCGCAGCGGGCTCGGAGCAGGCGCGGAGCGGGCTCGGAGCGGGCGCGGAGCGGGCTCGGAGCGGGTGCGGAGCGCGCTCGGAGCGCGCTCGGAGTGGGCGCGGAGCACTCGTTTTTTTCAATGAGGGCTGTGGCCCCTCACGAGCCACAGCCCAACCATCCACCATCACGGAGCCATCCTGCTTTGGATGTCCGCAGCGTTATTACATCAAATGAAATGACTTTTGCGTTCATCATCATCATCGTCCTCCTTCTCGTCCTAACAGCTGCTATCAACAATTCATCATCCGTGTATAGCCAATTTTCGGCAATAATTGTGGTGGTTTATGTTTTTTAATGAAACTGAAGTGTGTGTGTCATCAGCATATTTCACGTCATTATACATACATGTTTGTGCTCAGCGGTCCTGCAATAATTACTTTGCAGTGGGCTTTATATTCAACGCATGTTTCTGTTTTATAGCACATATGGTTAATGACATATACACATCTGTAAGCGGTTGTGAGTTAAGATCTGTTGTGAATTACGCATTTAGTCCATGACGGTGATTACTATGTAATCATAATAGTTGTCAGCATCTATCATCAATAATTATGATCCCAGTTATGATCGGAAACAATCATCATTATTATTTTCACGGCTCGATGCATGATGATTGCTTGCCAAAGCTGCTCTTTTTGGGACAGCAGAGAGGAGATGCGCTCGACACGGCTATTCCGAAAGGACAGCGCTGGCAAGCAATCATCACCATTATTGCGATAGTTACGAATAATCATCGGCAATCATTATCGTTATTACTGGTCCGTTGCCTTTTCGCATCGTACAGCGGCTTCTTGCGGCACAATGTTCCACGCTTCCCTCGTAATGCCCAGAGTTCGTTCTCAAGGGGAGCCCCCCCCGCCCCCCCCCGCCCCCCCGCCCGCCTCTCAAATCGTGGGAGAGCTGCATCGTTATCAGCAGCAGGATCAGAAGGACACACAGCAACACACTCACAACGGCCTGCAGATATTCACCGCGCACAGACGTTCCAGCGAAACCATTCACAATCAACGCCACACGATGCCTCGAACGCGGGAGGCGAAACGTCGCGGAGGCGAGGGAAGGAACACCTGACACGGCTGTCCTGAAAGAACAGCTGTGGAGAGACATTGCCGGCGATAGCATCGTCGTGAGCAGCAGTAGCAGCATTATCAGCAGCATTATCAGCTGCAGCAGCGACGCACGCTACTCGTCATTGTCCGCGCATACATCACCTTGGAAAGGACATTAATTATTATTATTATTAACATCAATCTTTACTCGATCGCCAGCAGCGACAAATCGCCTGGAGGGCACATGGCACCGTCCCCCCCTCCTTCCCCCGCCCCCTCCTCCCTCCTCCGCCGCTGCCTATCCACTCCCTGCGGTAACAGCCACGTGAGCGTGGATGACTCCTACCAGCGGTGAACTGATGACGGGCGATGATTAGGGGGTACGGTAGGCGCATTGCTGCACGATCAGAACCCCACTGGGAGCACCGCCTCCCAGCTGCGCACATTGTGCAGCGAGATTGTGCAGGAGGTGGCAATAGAGAAGGTTCAGGATCTCTTGCTGTGAATGTTTCAGCGATGTCCTCATAGATGTGAGCTTTTCCCAACCATTGCTAGTTTGTTCCACGTGGAAAATAGCCGTTTATGAAAGTGGCCCAAGTGACCACGCAGGATTGTTTTAATGAGGCTAGAATTTCTCTAAAAGTCTCGACTCTGAAATACATATTAACCGTTGTATATTGTTGCACCTGTTTTGCCCAGGAAAGCCTCGTTGAGTCTTTTTATGAAGGTTCGGCTATATTTTTAGAGTAGGGAGAAATGCTTTCTGAACTGAAAAAGCTGAACGTCTACTACCTCTTCCTTAACCGGTTCAGGGTGCGTCTTATCATCTCGGCAGTTTAACTGCGAGCTCAATTGTAGAATTGTTGTAGGGCTGCGATATGATGCAGTGAGCAGGGCTGTCGCCTCACAGCAAGAAGGTCCCGGGTTCGGTTCCCAGCTGGGGTGCCTTTCTGTGTGGCGTTTGCGAGCTCTCTCCCGTATTTGCGTGGGTTTTTGCTGGATACTGCGGTTTCCTCCCACCGTAAAAAGACACGATGCTGCCTGGGTTAATTGGCCTGCTAAGTAATTTGCCCCAAAAAGGGCCCTGCAATGTACTGGCCTCACATCCTGAGTATAGCCCCGCTTGCACCCTGTGTCTGCCGGGATACGCTCTGGCCTCACACGACCCTTTATAGCATTAAGCAGGTACCGATACTGAACCAATTAATTATTTCTACGTTATGTAATGTGTGAGTTTTTTTTTGCCGCGATAGAACCGCTAAGGACCACTGTGAATCCCACAGTGTGCACGTTATGGTGACTGTACACACACACTATTAAGCAGTTTATCTTTCTAGCTTTGAACCATGAAGCTGGAAACACGAAGTGGCATCTTTTTCTATTGTTCAAGTTATTTTTTTTATTTAGCCAGTTAAGAATTGTCAAGACCGGGAGAGGCTTAGTCACGGGAGTGACTCGGGTAATCAAGACGACAAGAGCTAAACAAATTAAAATAAGCGCAAAAAAAAACCAAATTCAACCGTATCGCATGAGGAATTACACATTACCAATTTAATTACCTGCAGCGCAAATCAGCTCAGGTAAATTACCTCCATTATATTGACGGCCACAGTTTAAGAGCTATGAAGTGAGAGTGTTCATTGGGAGACATTGCAAGCCGGAGAGAACGTCTCCCAATAATACGGCTGCCAGATTGACAGCTAAAGCTGGAAATACATTCCCTTAAACAGAGAATGCTCAGGCGGTGGCGAGGTGAGTGCACGAGACCACCCTTCCGTTTTTAGTTGAGCTGGAAGAAGTGATTGGGCGATGCAGCTCTTTTTAACAGTTGTCCAGTGGGGAGGGGTAAACTGGTATCATGTCAGCGCAACGGGGACAATTTGGTTAGGACAAATAACCCACGCACCGTGTCTTGGGACTGTGGAAGGAAGCCAGAGTACCCGGTGAAAACCCACGCGGACACGGGGAGAGAGAGAACACGCAAACTACACATGAAAAGGCACCCGAGCCAGGAATCGAACCATGGTGGTTCTTTCTATGAGGTGGCATTGCTCATCAACGCGCCGCCGTGCTGCCCAAAGAGAGAACGTGGCCAAGCAAGTGACCACTGAGGACATGGATTTACGAGATCAGCTCATGCGCAGGACCTAAATGAACCGTCACATTGTGGGACTTTGTGAGACGTGGTGACAATGTGGGAAATACTTCATCCAGCAGTTGATAGACCATGATTGATGATAATGAACTGCATTAGTGTCTGGATGTGCCCCCAACAAGCATGAGTCTCAACTAATAATGATTAATTACACGGTTTAATCAACGTGTTGGGCAAAAGGTAATCAGAGGAACTCCGGTAAGAGAAAAGGCAGATGAAAGAGAGGTATATATATGGCGTAGTTGGAATCCACAAATTCGTTTTTAATTGGTGCTTTTGCAAATGAGGTTAATTGCACACAGCAGGCTTCCTGAGATAGTTAAGGTGCTATTGTGTGGGGGGTAGTGCTTTATTTGCGGATGGGATTTTAAATGGGGAAGCTGAAAAAAAATAGAATAAAAAGTTAATTGAGCTTGTGCGAGAATGAACTATTGAAAAAAGTTATGGGGAATTAAATGTGTGTCTGCGGCACGGCATGTGTGTGTGAAGTGGGGAGCGGTGGCGTTAGTGCCGTGCAGTACGAACCCCGCAAAGGAAGTTCGATTTTATGAGCCTCCTCTAGGTTTACTCAGCCTCAAATGAGTACGTGTTAGAGTGTATGAACGTCGCCGCTAGGGAGACGAAGGCGGCTGGCCTCGGGTGCCATGCTGGGTTTTATAGATACCCACTAACAGAACTGGTCCATACCCACGAACAGAACTGGTTCATACCCACGAACAGAACTGGTCCATACCCACGAACAGAACTGGTTCATACAATCTACTAAGGTTCCGTGTGGGTCTTTATCTGAGTTCGAATCCCGCTCATGACCAATAAGCAGCGACAAATATTTGAACGAGTCCCTGCATCAATCTCTCTCGACCCCCCCCACCCCCCTAAAGTCGACTGAGCCTGAAATGAGTGCCTGGTGTATAAACAGAGAACCTGGTTTGTAAACAAACTGTCACCAACGTCCTGTGGGGTTACGCGGTGCCTCGAGCAAGAAATACACAATGAGGGGAGACAAACTGCGGGCTTCCAGCGGCCACCTTGCCCTGACCCCCAGACCGCCACACTGGCCTTGATTTACGCTCGCTAATGGCACTTTGTCCGAAACGTCTGTTATTAGCTGTGTGCGTGGTAATGCCTGTGTGAAAACGCTTGTGTGGGAATACCTGTGTGTGTGTGTGCGTACGTGCGTACGTGCGTGCGTGTCAATGCCTGTGTGGGAACACCCGCGTGTGTGTGTGTGTGCGTGGCAGTGCCTGTGTAAAAACACCTACATGTATGTGTCAATGCCTATATAAAAACACCTACGCGTATATCAATGCCTGTGTAAAAACACCTGCGTGCGTGTGTGTCAATGCCTGTGTGGGAACACCTGTGTGTGTGTCAATGCCTGTGTGGGAACACCTGCATGTGTGTGTGTGCGTGGCAATGCCTGTGTGGGAACACATTTGTGTGTGTGTCTCACGAGCTATCAATGGCCTCATTTGGGCCGTTGTCTCAGTTCGCTGCTGGAATTAGCGGCTCACTCCTCTCCTTCTGTTGCTCTCTCTGCAGGATTCTCGTAAAGTTGTCGGACGTGATGAAGATCGCAAAGGTAAACACTCTCTCTGCTAAGAAGTCGCTGCGTTTAAAAGACATCTAATTAAAAACAAATAACACTAAGAACAACTGCAAAGGTTAAGGCTGCGTTCGCGAGTCCACACAGATTTCGGAAAATGTATACAACACGAAACCCAAATGCTGAAAATCAAAACAATATGCATTCGGTATTCATAAATAAACGCTGAATACTTGCAAATATTACCAAATAGCTTGCTGTCAAAATTAATAACGTGGCACTTCACACCAAACAGAAAGATATTTAAGGTCGTGTGCGAGATGTTCAATTACTCATGTTGACTGTGAAACCCAAAAATAAAGTGCTGCACCAGTGGATGGTAAAGCA
>JAZEWT010000024.1:2600118-2611800 GCA_036362905.1 Mordacia mordax | reverse complement strand
TCCCAAAGGTCGCTTGTAGGATACAAATTCTGAAATGTGTTTTTGAACGCATATAAAAACACGTAAATACAACAACACAATTCATCACAGAATTGAGGCAGTGCGGTAATAGCACTCCTCCATCATGGCCAGAAGCGCATCAGTTAGATATCTGACTCAGGCACCTTTGAATGTGGCGTTTGTATGCTTCTCCCTTCGCTCTGCATGCATTGCCTCGGGGTTCCCTGGTTTTCTCAAGACTTACAAACCATACAATGTAAGTGGAGCTGCGTTGTGCAGTAGTGTGGGATGATATGCGGAGTCATACTGGATCCCGTGTGTGGGGAGCGGTAGTGTAGCGGTTAGTGAGCTGGTGCTACAAACACGGCGACCCGAGTTAGAGTAACGTTCACGGCACCAGTGACAATATTCCATACCAGTTCTGGGCATGCCCTAGGTCAACTCAGCCACAAATGAGTACCTGCTGCAGTGTGTAAACATGGCCTCAGAGGAGAGAAAGTGGATACTGTGGTACTGATTACCCCACCTACCCCATCAAGAACAGTCTGTCAGGGTTCATCATTATCAGTACCCACTTAATCCTGTACAGGGTCGCAGGGGGCCGGAGCCTATGCTGTACAGGGCACAAGGCGGGACTATACCCAAGATGTGACGCCAGTATATCGTAGCACACTTTTTTGGGAGCAATTTACTCAGCAGGCCAATTAACCTAGGCAGCAACATGTCTTTGGACGATGGGAGGAAAGCAGAGTACCCGGCGAAAACCCACGCGGACGCGGGGGGAGAACAGGCAAACTCCACACAGAAAGGCACCCGAGCCGGGAATTGAACCTGGGTCCTTCTTGCTCTGTGGCGACAGCGCTACTCACTCGACCTGTTGTGGTTACACAGGCGATGGATTTTTTTTTGTCTTTGGCGTAGATCGACGCCCACCGGAGCCACAGAGGAACTGCTGGACTGCAAGCGCTGTCCGAATTCGCGAAGGCACAGGGCAAGGCGGCCAAAGATATCCTGGGGGCCTTCCAGGTGGAGCTGGATCACTTGAGAAAGCTCTGAGAGGGCCTGCTTGGGGAAGATGTCGCTTGGCAATCATTGGACAATCGTCATTGCCTTGGCCATTCAGAAGCACAAACTTAGAAATATCCACGCACATTTGTTTTCAAAATCAACTTCTCGATCGGCGGTGCAGTCGTTAAGTAACCCAACGATTATAATTGCGGGCCTGATTGATTAAGGCCCATCAATGTATTTCAACTGCCAGGTCTATTGTTCACGTGTTTTGTTTGGTCTCCCAAGGCACACAGAATAATAATGCAGCACTAATGCAGCTGATTGGGAGGACTTTTTGATTAGAACATTTCCCCTCCTCTCTCGTCACATGGACTGTGAAACGTCTTTTGTTCTCCGCGAAGTTACGGTCACAAAGTCAACGTTTAATGCGCTTGAACAAAACATTTTTTGATGGGATAAAATCAGATTTGAAGCAGGAGTTTTATTACAGTGCCCCCCCCCCTGCCACACTCTTTCACGAGGTTACAAAACTATTATTGGTAATTCACTACATATGATGTATCACCGAATATTTAATAAGTGGAAATGCATTTTTTATCTCTATAATATATTTCCATGATTGTATAGCCCTGAGCCAGTGGTGGAAATAAAAAAAAACTCAACGGTCCTGTTGTGTTTCCACAAAGCAATATTCATGTATACCCCACAGCGATGAATGGCTGTGGCTTCCCTAACAATTTGTAAGCCGTGCACTCTCATCGCTGGCGAGCTGGTCTAATCAACTACAACCGCTCTTCGCCACTGAGTGGCCGTGACATCACCGTGACGCTTGTGCCACGCCATGTGCTCTTTGAGGCGGCGCGAAGTGTCGAACGCTCACCGACAGGTGGTCACGGGACAGACCCAGGTGTTATGGCTTACGTGGTCAAAATCACCAAGTAGGGTTTATGCGTTACGGCTGTTCCAAAGTCTGAATCGTGCTAAAGAACAGCGTTCTCAACCGGTGGGTCGCGACCCATCAGTAGGCCGCAAGAGCCACCTAGTGGTCCGTGGAGACCCAAGTGGGCCTTGAGGTGCAAAATGTTACGAACCCCCACTCTAAAGTGTACATGATTTAAGTGACAACCTCGATAAAAGGACGAGTGCTTTTTCAAGTTTCAAAATATAACATATTTTCATGTCAATATTAAAAATTAAATCAATTTATATAATGAACATGTTTTAACTCTCAAATCCTTTCTCTGCGCTTGAATGCCTGACAGCTGTCATCAAACTGTGCGCTCCGTGCGCAAGGCAATCATTCATAATCGGTAACCGCTCAAGCCTACCGGGAGTCGCGGTGAGCCGGAGCTTATCCCACACAGGCACAGGGCGTAAGGTATGGCTACACGCAGGATAGGACACCAGTCCTTCTTTGGGAATTGGGAAAAATCTATTCAGCTGGCCAATTATCCAAGACAGCAACCGCCGGTCTTTGGCCTGTGGGGAAACTGGAGTACTTAATAGAGAGAGAGCATGCAAACTCCACACACAATTGGTACTCGAGCCAGGAGTCGAACCCAGAACCCTCTTGCTGTGAGGCAGCAGCACTACTCACTGCACAACCCAACAACGCATTAAGCAATTCCATAATGCATCACACAACAAGGGCGGCACGGTGGCCCAGCGGGTAGCACTGTCACCTCCTCACAGCAAGAATACCCGGGTCGAATTTCGGCTCGGGTGCCTTTCTGTGTGTAGTTTGCATGTTCTCTCCCCGTATCCGTATGGGTTTTCGCCGGGCATTCCGGTTTCCTCCCACAGTCGAAAAAACATGCTGCTGCATAGGTTAATTGGCTTACAGACTAAATTTCCTGCAGTGCCCAGTGATGGACTTGTGTTCCATCGTGGGTATATCCCTGCTTTGCGCCCTGCGTCTGCCGGGATAGGCTCCGGCTCACTGCGACCCTGTTCAGGACTAAGCGGTTTCTGACAATGAGATGAGATCACACAAATCGGTGCGGTGCATTTGCTCCCGGAATCCTGGAACTTACAATCCATGGTTCGCAAGTTCAACTCACCAGCGTGTCAGCCGAAACAATGGACAAGCTGTTTCTACAATCTCTAACCACGTGTTTGTCCTCCCTGCGGTATAAATGGATACCCCACAGCTGACTGGCAGATCGGGGTGTGGTTAAGCGTGGTTAGTCCAACCACTTGAGAGACGTCTGGCGATTGTGAATGAGTCGGCCCAAAACCCTATTAACGCTGTAATCCAGAGCGCCCGCTAGGGAAGAGGGACCTCTGTCGCCATGCAGCCGTAATTGTACGGCAGCATGGCGACAGCTTTACTTATTATAATTGCTCCAATTGTTCCAAAAAGTGAGTTTCATAATAATATCCTGTAGAGTCGGTCTGGAAAATCAGTTTCAAAAAGTGCTCACTACAGTGTTTAAACTTCAAAATTATGTCTTAGTTTGGTGACTTTTAAAAAACGGTCCTTTTTTGTTAATTCACTGTCTATCACGGTTCAAGGAATTATTCAACTTAATCAATTTTCGTTCAGCTTAATAAACGTACATTGGAAATGCTTTTTTTAAAGTTATCAGCATATCTATGAGCTCCTGCAGCGAAAAAAATGAAGTGCCTGTGGCGTGCCTTGGAAATTTATGGAAAAAAAAACCTTGCGTAAATCAGTCGTACATCTGCGTGAAATCGTGACAATTTTTGTTTTTTCTTTTCCCCTGCATTTCGAAACCCAATGGTTATCGACTTAATGTCACATGAAACTAAAATTCCCTCTGAACATGTGCACAGCAAAAGGATCCGCCCCATGTTTCAAAACATTTGCTGGAAACACCAAATTTCAGTAATCATTTCAAGTGACCCGCTGTTCACTCTATGGGGCAAAACTTTCCCACAAAGCTTTAAAAAAATGCTCGTCACATCAAGCAAACCGGTGTTTTTAATTCTCAGCTGTAATTTATACAAATTCAGTGTGGAACCACAATTTAGTGTTTTATGTAAAGTTCTAACCATGGGAGCCAGTCCCAAGTCACACTGAGGATCTCAGGCGATACCAGTTCAGCACTGAGATCATCTGAGTGATATAACCACCCTTATTTCATTTGACGGATATTCTATTTCTTTCAGCACGAATTGGCCTATAAGTGACGGTAAACAGATGTGACATGGCTACAGACCTTAGCTGCAACTACAAACGTGGGTCGCCACCCTCCAGTGGACCGCAAGCGCCACCTAGTGGTCTGTGGAAACCAGACGAAAGTGAGCCAAGTGGTGCAAAAGGTTGGGAACCCCTGTTGCTTAGGATTAAGTGGATAATGGTAATGAATGCATATCTTATTTTACCCTCGTTTCATTCTGCACGCAACCAAATCAAGCAAGACCAGCTGAATTGATCGATTTTGATTATAAATTCCATCCATTCCCAACGGGTGAAGGTCCACGCCGATCACGGTGGCGGTTTCACCAACACTGCGGAGCACGCGGGTGAATGTCAGCTGGCGAATTTGGTGAGGGGGTGGGTTAGGACCTGTTTCGATTTCTCCGTGAATAAAACTCAAGTCACTCAGGGTGCAGAGCGCGAACCGCAGCTTAATGAAATGCAACGAGGCTTTCCGAAGTCAAGAGTTATCATCGGACCATGCACTTGGTCTTAATGTCCACCTATAAAGTGATTAAGTGCACACATAAACACGTCACGAGTTTATCCCCAGCCTGCGTAAGGTTAAATAACAAGGCTCCATAATGGCCACATTCAGTTGCACGCGTGGTGTCCAGCCTCACACGTGGCCAACCAGGCGCGTTACTGGTGCACGCGTGAGAGGTTGCCAGGGTGACACACTGGAGGTAACTTGGGATCAACCCGAGGGCCGGCAAACAACGACAGCGCGTACACGCATGGGGATTGGTCGGCGATGTGTGTGACGGTGGCGACAACGCACGGGGATTGGTCGGTGACGTGGGCGACAGCGCGTACACGCACGGGGATTGGTCGGTGATGTGGGCGACGGTGGTGACAGCGCGTACACTCACGGGGATTGGTCGGCGACGTGGGCGACAGCGCGTACACGCACGGGGATTGGTCGGTGATGTGGGCGATGGTGGCGACAGCACGTACACTCACGGGGATTGGTCGACCGGCACATGATCAGCGCATATCCTGTGGTATGCCGCGGAGGAGTCAGGAAAATGAGATATAAACGCGGGCGCACCAACGCTAGAGAGGGACCTCGCCTGGGAACTGCTGAGGCAGTGTCACGATGTAAGGAGCGCTGATGTGTGGGGAAGGGTAGGAGTTCATTGTGGGCTGCTACCATGGCCGTATGTTGCTGTTGAAATATAGCATTGAAAAGATCTACAAGGCCTCTGCTCATCTGTCGCTGGCTGGGTGAGTGCATCGCTGAGTGACGGTGAAACCGTTATACCGCCACTGAAGCTCTGGAAGCCGGCGCCATATGGCCGCACGCGCAAGTCAACCCCCGGGTGTCTGACAGGGATTACGACTGAGGTCGACTCCCTTGGAGGGTTCCCCGCCGAGACACCACACACGTGTATAGAGATGTCAAGTGAGGAGAATAGTGGCGAGCAGTGGTACATCCGTGAGAACTCTGCAATATTAACCTGGTGACCTCAGCTCAATCCCTGATCACGGCTCACATCGGTAGTAAATGGTATCCAAACTCGTCCAGGGTAGTCAAGTTCATCAACCCACACTAACGAGCATAATGAAATATGGTCAAACAACCGTCATCATCGGCACCACGATGGCCGGCCTTCAGTCATCAGTGTTTGACAATGGGCTCTAAACGTATTTAATTTCATAACATGAAAGGCTTGTGGGCTTGAACAGGACAGTATACAGGATGCTTGCGGTGGTCAGGCCTAACAATGGCAAGGTAGCCAAAGAAATGTCCAGACCTGATGGATTATTAACAGTCGATAAGTTGTAATGGAATCGGCACTTTTAATGTGTAGCCCGTGTTACCGCCGCACATCACACGTTTTTTCAGCGGAATTATCTATTCAGCGGTTTTAGGAAAGCACTGTGTGTGGACCCTTCGATGGCCATATAGTGGAATCCTTTTCAGCTTGTGACTTATTTTTCCTTCAGGTATAACCCGTAATTTTCAGTTGCCATCTCAACAACACATTTACAGCTGTAGGCCTTCCAGTTAAAAAAAAAATTGTACATGAACAATGGATGTGTAATGTCTCCCTATGCGAGAAATTAAATTCTATGAATATATTTTTAAATGCGTACCCTTTAAAAATGAGTGCAACACCGTACAAAATGGATATATCATTGCGCTCTTCGGGCACACTTTAATAAATAACTCTGCACTGCAGCAATCCATTTAAATAATAGATGTGTCTGTGTGGAGCGTGTGTGTTCGTGTGTGCACTTTTACTTTAGTACCCATGCAAAGGAAATCAATGTAAGTGAAATTAATGTTACATTGGGTGGCTGTGACACTGCCAATTATAAACTGAAATAATGTCGATGACAGAAACCACACGCCCTCTTCGAGGTACATCACACGATCACCTGTCCGGAATGACGTATGACACTCTACCTAATTGGCTTCCATAAGAGAGGCACAACTTATTTATTGAGCACAAAATTCCAGTGCGCACAAACAGGCACACCTTTGAAATGTATATTTCAATCCCAATCCGACAGGCGTCAAGATTTAGGCTGACGCGTACTGTCGTGTTAAGAAATAAATTATCACCAATTGTCCATCGCCCAACCAGCCTTCACACGCAAAAGTACACTAGAGCACACAGAGAGATAATAGAAGTGGATATAAACTATGTATACTGCTTTCAAATTGCTGTGAGTATTTATATGTAATTCATTCATTATCAACACCCGCTGAATCCTGTGCAGGGTCGCAAAGAGGCCAGAGCTTATCCCAGCTGACAGAGGGAGCAAGGCGGAGGAATACCCAGGATGTGATGCCAATACACCACCGGGCACACTTTTTTAGGGGGCAATTTACTCAACAAGCCAATTAACCAATTCATTTTACACGGTTGCATTATTTAGTCTATCGAGTGAGGTATAGCTCAAAGCCTTATTGTCTAATTCCGTTTAAAACCCCACACAGCAAAGTAAATATACCCTGCCAGAGACCTTATACCCTGCCCACGCACAGAGACAGCGCCTACATTGATATTTCGTAGCAGCCTACTAATCACGTATACCCTCCATGTCGCGATCATCAACCATAATCTATCCACTGTTAGACGATAACCTCTCCAAGCTCCCCTCTGGCTGCTCAGCGTGGAACCACAGGCCAAGCAATTACCTCGAGGGCCTCCATAGACATCGCGCTATAGGAGGCCATTCCACCAGCAGTGGAACAAAACCAAGCGATAACAGGGTTGCACCTTTATCTCGGAGTATTGGTAACTGCATGTGAAACATGACTACTAGTAAACTGCCCGCCATAGGGGCGATTCTGTTTCAAGTGTGTAACATCTTATAACAACGTGATAAAGGTGGAAAAGTGCTGAAGAGGGTTGATGGTCAAATATGGGAATTTAAAGGTGAATGTGCTAAAGTTTCAGAAAAGTAATCACTAAGTGGTAAGTAAAGCCGATAATGGCCTTGGTGTTGTGCAGATTCAATGAGTGCTTATTAAGGATTCGGCCCATTACCAACAGTATGAACATCTATAAATGCAATTATTATTATTATTACAACCACATGCCCCATTATATATGGATGCAGGATTGGAACCATGACCCGTCAGTGCGGTCATACTCACGTCATCGCTACGTATTTAACGTCCACCAATGAGAATCCACGTGAGCGGAGGCTACCAAGCAGCCGACCAATCAGGGACTGCTGTGCCGGCCCTCGCTCCGTTACAGACTGGCCGGTTAGACCGTCGTATTACGGGTGAAGGCTAAGATAACGATAGAATGTATTGTTTAACTGGCTTTTTTTTCTATCGGATGATTTCATTTGAAGTTAATTTTCATGCGTCATTAAGCAAATTTACTCGCGAGTTACCGGCGTTGATAAAAACTATTTATTATTCGGATTTCTCGAACGTGACAACGCCAAACAAAACCCGCGATGGACGAGTTCACTCGAGTAGAACCCACCGCTCAAACGTCTGTCGAGTTACTGATGTTGATGACAGCCGCTGGGACCGTCGCAAAGTGGCGACACTTCAAAATAAACGTCCGCTTAAAAAAATATTATAACGTAATTAGGTTATAGGCCGTGACATTCAAATACCGGGGGCTGTGGTTTGGTAGGCAACGTGGAATGTACCAACTGCAAAACGGTATCAACATTTTATAATAATAATAAAATAAAAATTGCATTTATTGAGCGCTTTAATTTTAACTGTAAGATTAATCTAGTTTACTCACTAGTGATTGACCAGAATTACTGCTGCATGTTAATGAAAGCGGTATTCTAACAATGACTTCCTGCTTTATTTTGGGAATAAATTGTTCATTTTTTAATCATAAAAAAATAATCCCAATATGAAATTCGTCATAACACACACAAGACCTACCACACAAAGTATGTGCCACAGATCCTGCATTATACTTTGACACTATTCCACAGAGCAACAATTTATATATAACTGTATACATTTTTTTTATCTATGAATTACATTTATTTCCATCCATCCATCCATCTTCTTCCGCTTATCCGGTGCCGGGTCGCGGGGGCAGCAGTCTAAGCAGCGATGCCCAAACTTCCCTCACCCCAGACACTTCCTCCAGCTCTTCCGGGGGGACCCCGAGGCGTTCCCAGGCCAGCTGAGAGACATAGTCTCTCCAGCGTGTCCTGGGTCTTCCCCGGGGCCTCCTCCCGGTGTTGTTGTAATTTATTTTGTTGTAATTTATTTTATGTTATTGTAATGTTGGTGACTAAGGTTACTCGTAAATGAGACTCATCCTAGCCGCCTGAGTGCTTAACTGGTTAAAACATATTAATGTAAAACTTTAGACACTGGAAATAAAGAAAGTGGAAAATGTAAGAAAGTTTTAAAGTAGAACAAATGCACTCGCTTTCTTTGCGGCAATGCTGCTCTCAGTTCTTTATCCTTTTTGGGTGTGAAATTCAATTTTGAAACGGAGTGGAAATGAAAACAATGTCATAAAATAAAGCTACACCCACAAAGAGGCAGGCATTAAGCACGAAAGAGGTGTCTTACGCGTGCATTATGGCTTCGGTTTCAAAATATCTGTGGCATTAATACTTAATGGCCTCCATTTCAATAAAACGGCTCACCCATCATTACCCGCACAGCTACGGCCAAATAGTATTATTCTACAAAATATATCTTGTCCCGCAGAAATGTGTGTGCGTATATATATATATAAAAGGTATAAAGCCACGCAAAAAGCCATTCCTAACACGTGTTGTAAATTAGCACGTATTGCATAAACCTTCGTATGTCAATATGTGAACCAATTCATTTCCACAGACTCCATCCCACTATTAAAATGCAGGCTACACATGTACCGCTTGTTGTACAATATTCAAATTCTAATTGTACACACAGAGCGCCTGAGGATGCCTCTAACGTATGAGGCGAAACGTCGCGATGGAGCGAGAGGGAGCGATCGACGCGGCTGTCCCGAGAGAGCAGCTTTGCGAAGCAATCATCAATTATAATTGTAGACTATTTTTCTGATGGTCATCTTACTGGTACTTATGGTGCACGAATTGGATCATTTACATGTGTGTCTTCAACCATGCACAATATTACAGTAATAATAACGTACAGCCTGTACGGTCAACCCATTGCTGAAAGCAGGTGACACGTGCGTTATTTAGCTTTAAGCATGCTTCACTACACTGATTAGTGTAGGTGCGTGTAGGGTGGCTCATTACCTATTCATATTAAACTCCACCGATGTTGACGAAGATCAGGAAGCAATCTGATGCGGCGATGTTCCCGGCTCCACTCCTCAACACCAAGCAATATTGTGTTACTGCTTTGCATTCTGTTCCGAGACATATTCCGACGCGTACTGATTACCCGTAGGAAGTCAACAGCGATTGACTGATAAACGCCCAAGGAATATTCAATGTCCGCTACCGGCTCAGATATGCCGGAGACACGAGGCCTGTCCTTCACTCAATTGCTCGGAGTGAGCATCTCCACTCCTGGCGTACCGTGCATAGATCACCTATGGGGCAGTATTGATCGTGTTAATCAAGCTCTCTGATGTTATTTTCGTGTGGTCTGGGCGACCTCTACGTTGACTCGAAATAAAACGGGTAAAGGGTGAAGGCGGTGGTGGGACCTGAGAGCTGGAGAGAGGCTGAGACGCTGCGAAGTGCAGCAAGCCAATGGCTACACCACAACCTGCCCTTAATAGGCGCTCACTAACTGCGCATTGTTTTTTCATTCCCGTGTTCGCATTAGCTTTGCCAGAAAATAACCAACATTCACCGATGGATTTACATATTGACACTCGGCAAACTTAATTTGCAACACATTTCAAATTTGCAACACATTACAAATTGTTAATGCGTTCCATTACGGTTGCAAAACTGTTTGAGAATGTGCTGGAGCTAAGATATTGAATGCACATTTTGCATGTTCAATGAAGCCTTCTATTGCATTGCATATTGAACAGGTATTCATCTGCGCGCCGCTAGAATTCATGGCAGAAAGCGAACAAGGAGAAGAGGAGGCCTAACGTTGCTGTTCAGCGCTGCGCACGCTCTGAGCCATTCGAAGGTGAAAGGGAGCTGGAACGGTCCGGCGTCGCGCCGCTATCAGAGTGGCCGAGGAATTCAATAGAATACCGGGGAGGGGGGGGGAATGGAAGATCGCGATACCGTACTGATAAGAAATGCAAGTTGCTCTCACCCCTGTCAGACACCTAACACAACCTGTCACATTTATAAGTGCGAGCACGATTTAATTTACAAGCAGCTCAAATTCATTTTACCCCCTCCTGCCGTCATAAAATGTTGGCCGCAGCAATTCCACAACTTAACGAAGAATGTGTGACCGGGAGAGCAATATTGCATCGAAAATAAACAGAACAGAGGCACGCAATTAGCGTAAGGCGTGCGATTGCAGTCACTGGCAAATGCAGGAAGCGTGCGTGCGAACTCTTCAATCGCCTCCAACATTCAAACAATAGAGCTTTATCTGGAGAACCGCACGCCTGGAACCAGGCGATTGGAGTTCGATACCATGAGGAACCTCAGGACTGTTGATGCTGCTCACTGCTGTGCGCTTGAATGAAGACGCGCTGTTGACCTGCGCCTGCTCACACGTCCTTCTTCTTGTATTTTAAAAATATATTTTACTTTCATTTGATTTCCTTAATTGATTTAGTGTCACTGTTTACTTAAGTGATATACTCTGATTTTGTTGTTAACATGCGGTTCTCCCCATAACTCTGTGCGGCGCTCTGTGGCCCTCGGATGAAAGGCAGTTTAGAAATGCTATAGTTATTATTAAAGTGATATCTGAACAATTTCTCGCCTCTGCTGCCCCCTCCGAAACCTTCAGCAATGCCACACACACCAGCGTAGTGATAGTACGATTAAAAAAAAACCCAAACACTGGCATGGCATGGGTAAAGATTAACGAGGGTTTGTACGTTACATGAGCCTGGTGATGCCTCCAACGTGGGGGGCGAAACGTCGCAAGGGGGGGGGGAAGAGGA
>JAZEWT010000024.1:2528222-2540363 GCA_036362905.1 Mordacia mordax | reverse complement strand
ATCAACAGTGGTGACCCGACACTGGCGTGTTCCCCCCGAACACTTATTATTGGCACACTTCGCTTAGACCCTTGCAAAATCAAGCATAAGTCTGAGGCGGTCAATAGAGTCATAAAATGACGTTCTTGTCATGGCTTTCCCAGCTGCGGCTCTGTTCTTGAAAACCTGCCAACAGAATTCTAGGCGCTACCGCGGAACGTGATGCATTGCGTCAAGCAGTCCCAGCCGTCAAACCAACGGGTGCGCCTGTGCAGACATTAGCAAGCTGGTTTCATGCAGCACAGGCAGCCGACACGATTAGCCTCGTGCATTGCAAGCGGGATTAGAGAGTAGATGATGAAGCTGCTAGGAAGGGGCATGCATCTAACAGATTGTTGGAAGCACCGTGCGGTGCTCTGAACACAACAGTCAAACGCGATTAGCAAGCACCTATTCAGTGCGGTACACAGGGTTAATGAGCCACACCATGCGCAAGTAACTGTGATACGCGCTGCGCACGTTTGGCATAGCTTGGTTCCACCATTCTCCACCGGCGGGTCGCGACCCATCAATGGTCCGTTTGTCCCCCCCCCCCCCCCCCGGAAACACGATGAGCCTCGGTCCCCATGATGCAAAATCAAACTCCAGTCACTGGGTTCATCACATCACAGCGTGCCCCAGCGCTCCGCCCACCGCTCAGAAATCTCCGCTAGAGCAGCACCAGCACTATTGTATTCCGTCGTGGACTTTGCTGTAACTGTCAGGGACAGCATCGCTCACAGAAGATGACGACACACTCTGTACTTGGCCACGGCCTGCTGATGAGCCCTTTTACGAGGTCTCGTATAAAACTGCGGACAACCCAAGGTAGTCTGCAGCTACCCATTGCGTGCTCAGGATGGGTAAATTATCACCGTGTCCCCTCCTCGTCATCAATCCTCCACCGGACGGCGAGTGTTGGTGAATCAAAACAATTGTGAAACCGCCCTTCCCGTGGACATTCAAGGTTTCCAACCCTGGCTGGCCAGGGGAACATCGTACAGCAAATGCCGGTTTCACCTGTTGCATCCAGATGTGACGGAGCGTTTCCCCATTCTGGTGGCCAGGCTTCTTCCCACATAAAAAAAAACAAAATATTAATTTGAGGATTGCTTCGAAAAGCTACTCTCTCGGGACAGTCGTGTCGATCGCTCCCCCTCTCTCCATCGCGACGGTTCGCCTCACACGTTAGAGGCATTCTCAGGCGCAGTGTGCGTGTGTCGTGTGTGTGACTCCTATTTATATGTTGGTACTATGTGTGTGTTGAGTCCCCTCCACAGAGTTGATCCATTTCAGGATCAATGGACGAAGGTCTTGCTCACACCCCGGAATCACATTAACCCCATCCTGTTCCGCCTGTGGCTCACTTCCTAGTTTGCATCTCATCAAAGCATACCCAGTTCTTCAAATACTTGGTGATTCTCCTCTGATGTCCACGTTTCAGAGCTCTATATCTGTCCACTGCTGACTTCAATGACTGGCTTTCAGGTTTGGCTGAGCTTCAGTCTCATTCCTTGTTTACGATTCATAGTCTTTTCTGTCTTGTGAATCTCTATTGCTTCACGAATGAATCTTAGACGGGCGGCGCGGTGGCGCAGTGGTTAGCGCTGACGCCTCACAGCAAGAAGGTCCCGGGTTCGAGTCTCGGCTCGGGTGCCTTTCTGTGTGGAGTTTGCATGCTCTCCCCGTGTCCGCGTGGGTTTTCGCCGGGTACTCCGGTTTCCTCCCACAGTCCAAAAGCATGCTCCTGGATAGGTTGATTGGCTCGCAGACTAAAATTGTCCCGCAATGCCCGGCGATGGACCGGCGTCCCGTCGTCGAGTGTATTCCTGCCTTACGCCCTGTGTTTCCGGGATAGGCTCCGGCTCACCGTGACCCTATATAGGATTAAGCGGTTTCAGATAATGAGATGAATCTTAGACCTCGCATCTTCTTTCGCCTCACGCGTTAGAGGCATCCTCAAGTGCCTGAGGCATCCTCAGGCGAGTAGAAACGTCGCGATGGAGGAAGGGGGAGCGATCGACGCGGCTGTCCCGAGAGAGAGCAATCATCAAAGCAACTGATGTTGGCTGTGACCAGGAATCTGCACACTGGCCTCTGGCTGCGCATGGCGCTGTGCTTAACTGCATTCTCATCTCATCTCAATGTCAGAAACAGCTTAATCCTCTAAAAGGTCGCGGTGAGCCGGAGCCTATCCAGGCAGACGCAGGGCGCAAGGAAGGGATACACCCACGATGTGACGCTAGTCCCATCACCGGGCACTGCGGGCAATTTAGTCTGCAAGTCAATTGACCTTGACAGCAGCATGGTTTTTTGGATTGTGGGAGAAAAGCCGGAGCGCCCGGCGAAAACCCACGCGGACACGGGGAGAGAACATGCAAACTCCCACACACATAAAGGCACCCGAGCCGAGATTCGAACCCGGGTCCTTCTTGCTGTGAGGAGGCGACAGCGCTACCCACTGGGCCACCGTGACCCCCGCTATCCCAATATCGATACAAATCTCCACAGCAGTATTTACATTCACTGGCCAAACACACACATCCATTGTTAAAGAGAAATAAAACACAAATCCAAAAAGAACAAACAGATCCTATCTGATATGTCCCAGGGTCGTGCGTCCTGACCTGTCCTAGTTGACTTTAAAGGATTCAATAAAATAAAAAATAAATAACTTTAAGCGTGAGTCAAGTTCCTCGTGGTAGCCCTGCAGCCATTACAGGACCGTGAGGGATGAGGTGGTGGATTTGGCGAGGCTCTCATCCAGCAGTGGATCGATCATGGCTGGCCGTGATGATCTATTGAGCGTCTGCCGTCTAGCGATTGAATCCACGGGCTCAGCCGCTGCCGGCCGAGCGAACACCAATGCCCGATGCTCAGAGACGCTCGCTTGCTGTCTTGCCTCGTCGCTGCCGTTTAAATCATTACGAGGGTGGTAATTCAACGTGACGGATGCAAAACGTGTTTTGTTGGAGATTTGCAAATGAACAAACAACCGCAACAATAATGACGGGCAGAGCAAAAAAACTTTTACATTTCAGTGTGACTGAGGGCCAGGCCAGGCTTCACTGGGTGACCACGGAGCCAGCTTCTTGACAGGAGCGCAATTACCCGCGTCACCCCGTGTTTCCGTCACGGCCCCAGAAGCCTCTCACGATGTTGTCAAGTTGATGTTAATGCGGCCCAATGGTTGCTCCGGTCCACGTACACAGCCCGGAGACGCGAGGTCGCGCTTTTCAGCAACGCGACCCCGAGATTCGCTCCACGGCCACAACGCGACCCCCGCGTCTCCAAGAAGCCCCCCCGTAACACAGACGAGGGGGGGGGGGGGTCGGTGGAAGGGGTCGCCACCTCCGAGACGTTAAAAAAATATCTGGGACATTTCGGATGGTTTAGACAGCATGGGAGTGTAAGGGCTGTACGTGTAACTGGCAAAATGAAATAAAAACCCTCAAACTTTTCCCAGTACAGTTGTCTCCTCAAGGACGATTGTTGGATTTCAAAAAAAAGAGGCCAGGTGGCAACCGTGGTGGGTGGCAGATGTGCGAGCCGGTGCGGTCCAGTGTACCGCTAAGACCGTGATTGAACCACTCAGTAGTACAGCACACGTGGGAAGGCGGGACGCGATGCGACCATATCGGCAAGTATCTCAAGTCGTTCTAACCGCTGGTTGACCTTGAAGCCCCCTTCCCTGCAACAACGTGCCGTGCTGCAAGGTGGCCAGGAGGTGGAGATACAGCGAGTGAGTCTGAACTTTTCACTGAGCGTTGAAGCAGATCTCAGAATTTTCTCCTCCCCCCACACATGAATGGTAGATTTTAGGGTTTTATGGTTCCCCACACATGTAAATTAAAATAAAAAATAATCTCATCCCATCTCATTGTCTGAAACCGCTTCGTCCTATACAGGGTCACGGTGAGCACGGAGCCTATCCCGGCAGACACAGGGCGCAAGGCAAGGATATACCGACGATGGGACGCCAGTCCATCGCCGGGTACTGCGGGGCAATTTAGCCTGCGAGACAATAAACCTATGCAGCAGCATGCTTTTGGACTGTGGGAGGAAACCGGAGTGCCCGGCGAAAACCCACGCGGCCACGGGGAGAGCATGCAAACTCCACACAGAAAGGCACCCGAGCCGAGAGATTCGAACCCGGGACCTTCTTGCTGTGAGGCGACAGCGCTAATCACTGGGCCACCATTATCGTAATTTAAAAACTGTAATTTAGGCTGCTTCTAAAAGCAAAACGCTTCCATAAGTTGGTGAGAGTTTGTTTGGAGAGAAAATCCCATTAGTGGTATAAAGGAGTGCCCCCGCTTGGTTTGTTTGCTGAATGCATTAAACAGCATATTATATGCAGGACGAAACCTACATGCAAAAAACATTTTCAACTTAATGGAGAGATGGCCCTCAAACTTCAAAGTAGGTTTGCAAAATTATCTCTTTGATTTAACAAGGGCCACTTAGCATCTCAAAATCATGGAGGCAGTTTAATAAGACTCCAACTTCAAGAGTTTTACCAGAATCACTTGCGTGAATTATACGTGGCAGGTCAGAGGCCAAAGTATATCGCTGCTCATGAAGTGATAATGGCTTCAATGATCCCTCCTGAGCCAATTATGGAATGTCCACTTTTCCATGGCAGGGGTTAGAATGTCTGCATCCAGAAGGGGCTTCCCACGTGCTATCGAGTCGCTCCCGCATTAGTTTCCAGTGTGAATTCATGGTAAACTGATGTAAGCGTTTCCTTTTAAGTCTCACCTGGACCTACTATGGTGATTATACGATGGACAAAAGACAGCTTGATGAAAAATACGTCATAAAAAACTAACTTAAAAGACACATAATATATATACAATTCATACATGAAGCAGGAATAAAGATTGTTTGAGGTATATTCTTTACGGCACGTACACTATATGAAACGAGCGTTTCGTAAATGAACAAGGAATAATTCATGAAAGGGCAAAGCCAAGCAGAGAAGCCTCGGATTGCCTCAGGGGTAGAGCCACCACCGAGTTATATTCACTAAAATGTCAGACTCTGGGCTACGAGAGCACTGCTGTGGTGACGGGCACTACGTTCGACAAATGGGCGAGACGCGAGAATGTTGAGAGGCTTCTGTGTAGAGGAGCGATGCGTGAAGAGTGTTGCTCAGAGTTTTACCTTCGCCGTAAATGTGTGACTTGTCTCCGTGCAAAAAGAAATGGGTTCTGCTACCAAGCACATTATGCAATACAATCTGCAAACACTACTCCTCACTCGTGTGGGGTGTTTTGAAGGTGCTGTGGTGTTCTAAGTAAATCGTTTCAGAGAATCATGCGTTGTTTCGAAAATCAATTTAGAGTTGTCTAAAAACGATGTGGATATCGTTATTAAAAAGTTGAACTTTTTTGCAACACAAAAGTCCATTACTTATTTATGAGAGCTGTAAAGTAACAGTCGGTATTCTTTTCTCTGACTGGTGGCATTTATTTAAACAGGTGAGAACCCATTATATTTTACTATGTCTCGGGCAACATCGAACCGAGTAAATTACGCTCATGCCTAGCCAATTGTTATATTCGGCTGTATACTATTTACAAGAGAGAGATTTGGCCAAGGATGGGACAGCGCGTTCCAGAGTGTGTTCTCCGAAGGTCGTTAAAGTTCACGCGTCTTTAGATTACATGCTACTGTAAATCTTGGGAAACAGCAGCCACATTAAGTTGCGGAGCGATTAATTCGTACGAGCGAAAGCCTCCGTATTTAACACAGACCGTGGACTCACGACATGAAGCGAGTGGATACCCCACAGCAGACACTGTGATCAGAAGCCAAGGGTCGACATCACGAATGCCAGCGTGTGTACCTAAGGCGTATGCAAACAAGGGCTGCATGAAGGTCACGAGATGCTTGCAAGGATGCGAGGAGAGCACAAGGACAGCTGTGGGAGAGACTTGAGGAAGATAAATTGGCGAGCGATTAAATAAAAAAACGCAAGCAAATAAAATCCCGACGTCACACAAAACACAAACGCGTAGGTCCGCGCGTCCAGCTGCGTCAGCAGCAGCGGCAGCAATTACAGCGCCCGCAGTGAGTCCCTGACAGGCCCGAATGCAATTAACGGGCACAACTGGGCTTCTCTCCATCTGTAAGTTAATGGACATCGCCAACGCAGCGCCACAATGTGGAGAGCGCGGCTCGCCGTTTGCTGGCAGATTGGTGCAAGTGTGGTGAAGGAAGTTGACACAGACCAGGTCGTTGTCTGCAAAGCGACCCCCATACACACGGCCACTGCCGGCAATTTTGTACAACCCGGAAGGAATTGTTGAGCTATGCAACTCTTTTTAACAGTTGTTCAGAGGGCAGGGTTAAGCAAGTTAGTAAATAACATGGGCTATACCCTAGATTGGACGCAAGTCCATCACAGGTCACCATCGAGAACATAGTTGGGGCAATTAACCTAGGCAGCGTGTCTTTGGAGTTTGGGAGGAAGCCAGAGTACCAGGCTTAAAAACTCCCACACAGGGGGAGAATATTCCACGTAGAATTGCACCCGAGCCGGGAATCAAACCGAGGTCGTTGTTGTTGAGAGGCATAGACGTTATTCGCCAAGCCACCGAGCCACCCTTGAGGTGGTCGCGAAGACCAGCCCTCAGATCGGGAAGGGTCCTTAACGCGGCCCTAAGATCGGGCAGGGTTCTTAACGCGGCCCCAAGATCGGGCAGGGCCCTCAACGCGGCCCCCAGATCGGGCAGGGTCCTTAACGCGACCCCCAGATCGGGCAGGGTCCTTAACGCGGCCCCCAGATCGGGCAGGGCCCTTAAAGCGGGCCACGGCGCGACGCAGCGAGGGGCCCAGCGGATGACCGAGACGCTGCTGAGTCGTCGTCTCAGCACGCGGCGGCAGAGGCGGCAGCACAGCGCGGACGCTCCTCCAACTCGTCCCGCAGCAGCGACGGCCTCGGTCGGGAGACACGAGGCGCGGGTCGCGGTGGGCAGAGTGTCGGGAAGAGACACTGCGAGCCGGGTGCGCAAGGTCACGCCGTGAGCTGCGCCAGGTCCTCGCCCCCGCGGCGAGCAGAGTTCCATACCGGCTCGCGGTCAATTTACAGATTTTTTTTGCAAGTTCTGATCTTCCCCGAGGTCGACTCGACCTCATTTGGGTACCTGGTGCAGTGGTGTTTTAAACCAACGTGCCAGCCTTCTTACGTTCGTACGATCAGACCCTGTAGTCTGTTTCTGCTATACGGGTGATGTTTACATCTTATCTGAGCAATGAGACCCCATGCTCCTTCATGAGCTACAAGCCGGATTGTCCGGTCAACTCTCATCATATTGACAACGTGAAAACAATCATTCATGGTAATAACTATCCATTATTTTCAATAATCAATACATTGTCGCACAGTGGCCAGCATGCTGTGCGACTGGAATTTCATTATCCGCTTGGCCGAGACGAGTGGCGAGTGATATCGGAAGGGATTTCGGGGCGAGACGGGATGAGCAATGTGTTTGTCCAGAAGATAACACGGCGGTTGAGTGCTGTGGGTGGCCAGTATTTTAGATGTGAAGGGATGCGTGCAGAGTGGGTAAGTCTGGTTAGTGGTCTCCACGTGTCCAGTCAGATTTTTTTTTTATAGGCTGCAAGGAAACGTTGAAATGTGTAATTCTATTAATAGTTGTCCAGCGGGAATGAGTAACCAAGTTACAAAATCTCAGGGCACCGGGGCAAGTGAGTCAGGACAATTATCCTAGGCAGCGTGTCTTCGGACTGTGAGAGGAAACCGGATTACCCGGCAAAAACCCACGTGGACACGGGGAGTGAACTCGCAAACTGCATAGAGAACGGTACCCGAGCCGGGAAGCTAGCCCGGCACATTCTTGCTCTAAGGTGGCAGCACTACTGCCTCACCATGCTCTCCTAAAACCTGTCGCCTAAGAAACGCTGGAAGACCAAAGACCAGAGCTGAAAGTAAGGCGGTACGGTACGGCGTACTGATGAAAATGTGGCCAAAGTAATCAGTACATTGAGGTGGGAAGAGGGGTTATGATGAGACCGTAACGGTAAGAAATATGCAAAGAGCTACAATAGTGCATTTGGTTCCTTCAAGCTTAAATAAAGACTCACGGAAATGTGAGTTATTCCAACACCTACGTAATGGCGGATAGTCCGACACTTGCTGTAGGTTTTAGAGGTCGTGTGTCTCCTGTGCAGGAGCTCCGGGTTCTGGCAATGGGAAGGAGGAGGGGGACGAACGAAGACTTTGTTCACGCAGGTTTTACGGACACGAGTTTTAAAATGTGGGAAGTCATCAACAGTCCGCTGGAGAGGCGGGCTCCCGCCATGCACACGTGGACTATTACACTCGTGGCTCAGGGATAGCAATGCGGATGATCGGACCGTCGCGATCACTTAACCACGCAGCCAGTTTAGACTAAATACGCAGATGCAGGGGCTCACGGAGAGAATGGGCGTTCGCCTCAGCAAATAAAGGAGACCGAATTGAATTGCCTGCCCGTGGAAAGAACACCCTGTGATGAGTGGGAAAGGTTCCTCAATGGTTAAATTACCATCGGGGTATGATTGGCATGCATATGATGGATGGGTGAATTGAGGAATAAACTGTCCTCGCTGAGAATGCAACTGACAACGGCTGTCAGCGTCCCAAGTAAAAACTAATTCCAGTTTCGCTGGAATCTGACGGAGAAAAAGCGTGCTAACCCTTCCTACCGGCATGCTTTATGATGACACTGAAAGCAACAGACAACAAGTTTAGGAGCAGCATCGTTGATTGGTAATAAGTAGAAATTATTTGGTTCAGTTCGGTGTCGTAAGCACAACGAATTCAAAGTACAAACGCACGTGCTGGCATACGTACCGCCCTCCTACTGGTGCCTTATTCAAAGTGTGCCACAGAATAAAACTCTCACTGCTAAATATATAAGAATTGCTCTCAACAAAGTGTTCCTCCGCTCGACACGGCTATCTCGAAAGAGCAGCTGTCGAGAGCATATAAGCCCCTCATCTCCTCTCACGCAATGTGAATACTAAGAGTCACTATAGCGCAAGGCGAGATAAGGAACATTCGATACGGCTATCCAGAAATAAGAGCTAGAGAGCATTTCTCCTCCACCGTGCCGCGATAAACCTAATGATCGTCAGCAGACTCCCAGTCGAACTCTAGGTTCGTCAGGATATGATGTAGAATTACAACTGTCGTTTGGAATAACTTTGGCCCAACATCACGCAGAGCTGCGATGACACGGCGCGAGACTCACTTCAAGCGCGGCATTAACGGGCCAGGTGGCGCTATGATTCAATCACTTAGGAGGACATTTAAATCATGGCAGACGATCAACGAGGCAAAAGCCGTCCTTCGATAGGCGGATATAAAACGAGTAGTACTCCGTCGCACATGTAGTGGCCTGCTGTGGAGACGCTGGCAGTCTGGAACTTCGCAAGAATTCTGTTGAATTTCCACCGCTGGCTTAAGGGCGCTAAAGCGCATTCGGGCCCAGAAGAGCGAGGTTTGAAAATGCTCGCGCGGTCTCGCTCCACAGTCAGATGGTGCGCGTAGGCGTCTCGTCGGAGATTGGTCCAAGCTAACAACAGCCAGGACACTGCCCCACTGCAGGTAATTAAAGTCCGCACGAGTGAATAAAACGTGACAAAGCGTTAATTTGTGCTGGAGTCATTCCAGTCCTAATTAGACGTGCAATAGCGGACGTTCAAAAAAATCTGCACATTATTTATAATTAACTCGGAATTTTTCCCATTCATCAGCGAGGGCTTTTGTGCAAAGTAGAGAGCCCTCTATTCATACAACTGTGCTCAGATGTAGCCGAATATTGCAAAATACCACCAAGAGTCTGTTCATTATTACATCCATTCTTTATAATGAGCATGCACTCAAAAGTGGCATTGTGTGCATTTTCAGAGAATATGAAAACGTGATGCGATAATTTTTCGTGCAATACAATAGATGAAAGGGTACTGCATTTATGGACACACATTGCTTTTACCAATCACGGGGTGATTGGTAAAAGCAATTGCTCCAATGCTTGGAGATTAACAGAGAAAGGTGGTGGAGACATGGCAAGGGAGGTTGAGCGAGTTATCAATGACCTCAGCTCATTAATCATGAATGCTGTAAGCAAAACGGACCTGTTAGGTCAGAGAAACCGCAGCATGAGAGCGTCGTGGAAACTTTAAATTTTTAAACTGTGGCTTTCAACAACACGGCTCCATATTATGTAAATGGTTGTTTCTCCCCAGCACAGTTCCAGTTGTATGACCGCACTCTTATCATTTAGGTCAAGAAGCAAGCATTCCACCTCTGTTATTCAAACACCTAATCTTTAGAATGGATTTTCATGGTTGGTGAGATTCGTGGATCCATCAGGTGCTGTCATCTATTCAGGCTAATTTTGTACACACGCCAACGTGTGCACACTCGAAACGTACTGTGCGTACCCACACGCCGCATGGACACTCCTCGATGTCGGGAGCGCTGCACAACCACTCTGCCAAACTCTGATTCTGCCACGGCAGTCTTACACCTCCAGCGGGAGGGTGACTGCAGACTCCACAGTTCCGGACTAAGACCCCACGCCAGGTCGTGTAAACGCACGCTCAGACACAGATGCTTGAGGATTGGTGCTAGGTGTACAGACTCTGTCACACAGTCTCACACGCGCGCGCACGAGTATTCCAGGGTTTGGTAACCGTGCGATAATTGTAACATATTGATGGTTAACATTAAGGTTAACAGGTGGTTCATTCATGCGACCAGACAGTATACCGGGGGGTGACGGAGCGTACTGTTTTGACGATGAAGCGAATTGTGAAAACTGGTTCACTGGGGTTATTAAATTGACAACGTGTTAACTCAGCTGCTTCGTATCATTGGTTGACTCTCACGCGGTGAAACCGTAACTCTTCCCTGCAGAGTCAGTCGCAATCGAGCTCCCAGCGTGAACTCACGCCTTGAGATATCAGCAATCCGCTCCCACAACATTGGTCGCACAGTCGATAATGCCTTTCACGAATGTCCTACCCAGAATTACCAGATAGCTGTAAGTAGTGCACGCGCACGGACTCTAACATGTGCCCGCGCTGTGTTTATTCACATTTCCAACTCATTCCACTCACAGCCCTCAACAACCGCCTTCCTTTACTCACACGTGGCTTTATTTTAACAGACGATTGATCGACTCAGCTGCCAGCAGCAGCACTGATCAATCTGCAAGGCTCGAGAACGGCATTGGGGCGATGTCACCGCTCGCTACTCATTAGTACCCGGGTGGTGTTGACAATGTCGACGGTCCTGTTAAAATTGCGTGCAATCTTCTTGTTGTATTTGTCATTTCAGCACGAGGCCAATTTTCTGAAATGCCACCGGATAAATAAAAATGTTGCCTATAACTATTCACCCACAGTAGCCGTGTCAAGTGCATTTGCCAACTACTTGTTGCAAACGTGAAATTTAGTCCAGAAAAATAACCACACACGATGGATCGGATACAGTACAAGGATGGAGTCTGATAACGTCTTGCTCAAGGAACATTTAAGATAATCTAGAAAGAGATAAGCCGTGAAATCTTACCAATTTTACACGGTGGATTTTTTTAAAACCATGAAAATCATGTTACACTGGCGAATAATTAATAAAATAACCCAATCAGCCACGAGCAAACCCCACTGCAGGGCGTCAAGAGGCATTGTCTCATCAACCCTGATTAAATAGCAGCTAATTAATCACACGATTACTATTATTATTGCGGAGAAGCTGTTTTTACGGCTCGATGTACAAGACTCTCTCTCCATGGCTCTTCTTTGCGGATGGCATTGTCGAGTGATATTCCTCTCTCCTTCGCGACATTTTGCCTCCCACGCTGGAGGCGACATCAGTCGTTTGTGAATGTTGTGCTTTACACGTGTGCAGTGCGCCGAGACGTCAGCCAGCGAGGGCACATTCTCCGCGCACCGCGCAGGTGCGTCGCACAACACCATTCAGCTGAGCCATTCGGGCACAGGGCGGCGCGGTGGCCCAATGGTTAAAGCTGTCGCCTCACAGCAAGAAGGTCCCGGGTTCGAATCTCTCGGCTCGGGTGCCTTTCTGTGTGGAGTTTGCATGCT
>JAZEWT010000024.1:2517958-2528187 GCA_036362905.1 Mordacia mordax | reverse complement strand
GTGTCTACCGGGATAGGCTCCGGCTTCACCGTGACCCTGTATAGGACTAAGCGGTTTCAGACAATGAGATGAGATGAGACATTCGGGCACACTCGAAGATTGCCTCGAACGTGGGAGGCGAAACGGCCCGCGGGAGACAAGAGAGAACACTCGACAGAAGTTACCCCGAAAGAAACGGCCACGGAGAGAAATTCTCAAACTCTTACTTGCCAGCAAGCATGCGAGGAGCGGACGGCATAAGGAAATTCAGATCTCCCAGTCTGAGCGCGCACGCGAGCAGTACGATTTACCGTGAGGGGTTGATGGCAATTGGACCAAGGTACGGAGCAAATGACACGCACGAGGAGATACACAGTACTCAAAGCGTCTCCCCAAACTGGCAATGGGGCGGCTCTAATCCCGAGTCCGTGGCTCTGGGCCAGCGACGGATGAAACGTCAGCCCCATTTGTTTCGGGTTTCCGCAAAAATATCCAAGGTGCGTCTGCGACCCTGGGCTTGAACGCAGCGGTGCGCATGAGAGGTTTAATTGGGCGATACCAACAGGAATTCTGCGGCAATTAACCGGGAGTGGGCTTGATGAAACCAGAGCCACGCGAACCCAGCGGACACCGTTCCACCGCGACGCTGACATCGTCACGATTCACCCCTGCAAATCAGAAATTAAATGTTTGTCATCATGTTTTTATCATTGTGATTCTGGGTTTTTTTTGCGTGGTTATTTCGCCTCGTTTGCACAAATTTGTTTCGTCTTATTAGTCAATGTGTAAGATTGGCGTAACTCACGGCATGTAATTTGCACAAACTCTGCACGTGAGATTCGATTACGCAATCCGGAGCGCTCGTCATTAGCCTAAGAACAAGGATGTTAATGTACGCGCTGAGAATTATGAACTGTGGAAGTCGCGCCGAATTTATTAGAGAGGGCAGCATTACGGCCAACAACCAAGACAGCAAGGCTTCGTCACGCAAATGGTTTAAATTCTACGCCCGTGCACTGTGGTCTAATAAGATAATCTAACACAGCAGTGGTGAACTGTTTTGGCTTTTAGCAGAAAATTGCAAAGTAAAAAAAAGATTATAGCCGTCACTGAAAATGGCAATTGCAGTAGCGGGGGTTGACTGTGAAAGTGGCATCGCCCAACTTTGCTCATCGGGTCTCACGTCTCTGAACAGATGACTCGGCATCAACGCCGAAAATAAACCTCGGTGCGATGCAGAGAGATGATCACCGATAAAAATGGAAAGAGGCTCACTGTGAGTAAAAAAATATTTTTGTAATGGTGCGATTGCTCATTTTATCTGCAACGGCAGAGATAAATATTTGATGTAACGGGGATATGGTGAAAAGTAGAGCGAGGCAGTCCGCGAATGCCCCATGTCCGATTACGGGGCAACGCGTTCTGATCCACGCGATCCATCATTGCCAAGGGAGCGCTCAACACGCCCACCGATCACTGCCTGATGAGCGCAACCGATAGTCTCAGAGTCAACTTCGATCGTCGTCAGTAAAGACGCTTAATATTTCTTCTCCAGCTTGTTATTACTCTGACTGGTGTAACAAACACTGTGTAGCTTTAACCGTGGGTGTATTTTAAGTTGAACGGGAGATTATTTCCCCTTCTGATTTGCAAACTCGGGGTGGGGGGGTGCAGATGGGGGTGCAGATAGGGGTGCAGATGAGGGTTCCCCGCCCCCCCGCCCCCCACACAGTTTGCAAATCAGAAAGGAAAATAATCTCCCATTAAACTGAAAATAAAATAAGCCCATAGATGACTGATGGGGTTAAAGATAAATAATAAAAAAGTGTGTTTTGTGGTCAATACGTAAGCAATTAAAAAAATGAATGTTTGTTTTTAAAGCTCGCCACTAACGTAAGACACAAGGCTCGCGTGTGAACGGAGCAGTAAGGTCGGAGGTCGGCTGGTTGGTAAGGAGGTTCATTGGGTCATCGGGAGAAGATTTGTGCGTTTCGTGGGCAGATCGTTTACGGTGCAGACTGGAGCGTATGTCAACATGAATGAGTTTGTATGCAATCTCGGGATGTGCACCTAATTTATGAATTAAAATCAGAAGAAGAAGAAAAAAACGGGCATCGGGAGGTTACAGATTCATCCAAAACCATGAACTAGTCACTGCCGTGACCTCACTAACACCCTGTTTCACACTGCAAACAACAAAATCCCAAAACGGTGACGATACGTTACCCCTCAAATTCCTAACCTCACATTCGTGTTGCTTTGTTCGTCCGCCTCATTATCGACATCCAGACCTCGCGGCTCGCGTGATGACCGGCCAGAGCTGCTGCACCAGCCATGTTCACCGGATCCCAGATCCGCACCCCCTGACCCCCCCTCCATCCCCGTCCTCCCCGCACGCCCGTGCGAGCCGCTTCCACGTGAGCGCGGAGGACATCTCTCAGCGCCGATAAATGAGGGGACAAATAAACAGCGACCACACAAATGGCCGGCCGCTAATATCTCATGGGCTATATTCATATCGGCGCGAGGCCTCATTTGAGCCAGGTTCTCAAAGAACGCTTTTGTCATCATCATCATCGGAGGCGCGCATACAGACATGAATCGCCGCCGCATCCCCACACAGCCAAGTAATGTCAGTAAGCACCTATTAAGGACCGCAACACTGAAGGGGTTATTAGGAGGCAGTATCACGGTTTCCCGTCCACCATCGTCTCGCTCTTTCTCCAGCACCAATGTTTAAATTACGCGCGAGTGTGGAACTTTTCAAGGCTAAGCTCGCGGGGATCGCAACCTGGTTCCGATGCCAGTTGCCACCGGTGTTGAACATCGCGAGGAATCGAACGCGGGGCGACTCGGATCGTGTGAGGCGCGAGACTCTGCGCCGCCGCCACCCCCTCCCAGGTGGATGGGATGCGAGAAGCAGAAGAACCAGACCGATGATACCCCAAGCAAGGTGCGGCTCAGGAACCGAGGCTCACGCCACCCCATCAATACCACCTCATCAATGCCACCACCAGCCAATCCAACGCATTGTGAATGGGGCGCTCAACACCGTTAAGCCCCCCCCTCCACCCAGACATCTCAAAGCAACACCTCCGCTTTAAAAGCAATCAGCATAACAATAACACGCTAGTCATAGCAATTAAATCAGCAGGTATGTAACAGTGGCGCCTGTTAAAACAGTAGCCATAACGCGCTTGTTAAAAGTGATCAACGCAGTCTTACACTTCCTGTGGTGAAGAAATGTAATCCCATGGAGGCTGAAGAACCGTAAACAGCCGTGACCTATCCACTGCTGGATGGAGGCCTGGCCAAACCATCACCAGCTGTCAAGGTCCTACAATGCAAGCAATCCGTCCAGCCCCCCACGGCGTGATGCCAACTTATCCCTCGACCCCTGACTGTGTTCAGGCTTGCCTAGCGCCTTGGGTCGCCATTCTGCCGCTAGTAAAACCTCGGCTATCATCTGGGGCGGCACAGTCGTGGCACGGTGGCGCAGTGAGGGGTGGCACAGTGAGTAGCACTGGCGCCTCTCAGCAAGAAAGTCCTGGGTTCAAGTCTGTGTAAGGGTTTGCATGTTCTCTCCCCGTGTCCGCGTGAGGTTTGGGCGGGTAGTTCAAAGATATGCTGCCGAGATAATTTGTCCTGACTACATTGCTCCCGGTACCCTGAGACGTTGTAACTAGTTTACCCCTCCCCACTGCACAACTGTTACAAAGAGCTGCATAGCTCAACGGTTTCTTCCAGCTTAAGCAAAAAACAACTGACTGGTGTCACTCAGGATCCTCTTTATTAAACCACTCACTGTTTCAAAGAATCACTCTCACAACATCGCTCTCCTGCTTATCGATTTGAAATATAAGGCAATGAGGCAGCGGTGACTCCAGGCTCCAATTTGGAGAGGTGACAAACTCGACTTCGGGTTTTTCAGTTCACACAACACATGCAGTGATCTATTTGAAATAATACCAAGTAATATGCCTGTGCTATGTGAGTCGGCAAAGCCTAGAGTAGTAAATCAAAAGTTTCATTCTCAAGCTATGGTGAGGTATTACTCAATAACATCCACGACCCACGTGGCAGCGAAACGCACTCATCCAGCAGCAAGCGGATTGTTAACCTGCACGGGCACTGCTAAAGTCAGAAGCCTGCCGATGCATCCAACGTGGGGGGCGTGAAAGAGAAAGAACTCTCAACGCGGACATCCTCAAAGATCAACTTCTAAGATCAATTATCGTTCATCGAACTGTGAAAATCCACATCAATACAACGAACTGCGCCTCGAACACCGCTTGTACAGCACATGATGGCAGTGGCCTCATCAGAGCTTATCAAATTTAGTTCCCAAAATAAGCGAAGGCAATTTATTGATTCGGCTTCCTTTATTATTTTTAGGTCATTTAAAAACGTATTTAATCTCTAGCTCTGGGTTGTGGCCAGCATTGAGTGTTAATATCGCGCAGGCTGCGTAAACATGTGGCGAAAGTAATGACTGTCCCCTGGCCATAAATGTCGTGCAAGACATTTTAATGGAGGTCATATACCACCCTACTAAATGTGCCCATCAAGTGTAAAATTTAATGAACTTATTAACGGATAAGTAAATTAGTAACCGAGCAATTGCATAAACAGATCAATGACGAAATGATTGCACAAATCAATGCATTTCACAGATTGACTTCGGAAATTAGACCTATGGACTACTTTAAAAATAAATAGATTGAGATTGGAAGACGCAAATGATGCGTTAGCTTTTTCTTGTTCGAGACCAATGCTCTGTTCAACCGGCTGTCACACATCGCGCCGGCGATGAGAGCACCACGTTCCAGTCAGTCTTTATTTAAGCGGAAGAGAACCGTTGAGCTACGGAGCTCTTTTTTTCACAGTTGTCCAGCAGGGAGGGGTAATCAAGTTACTGTAGCAGCTACCCACGATGGCGTTCTCGAGAGCAGAACGTTGAAGGTCTCAACGCAGCCAGCAATTCCGAAATTCAAATGCCAACCTATTAAATAAAACTTCGAATTTGCTTTGGCCAACGCTTCAACTTCTGCAACTCAAGCAATGGTTTTCCCACCGACCTCTAAGTGCAGCCAATGGGAAATAGCAAGCGCTCCTGTGGACGAGATGAAAAGGCCACTGGAAGGCACATTTGGGAAAAGGCCGTTGACACACCTCCTGACCTTCCATTCTCTGACATTTAGGCGTTGCATGGCTCTGCACGATTCCAACATGGATTCCTCATCTCACAACAATGTGGCTATGGTACAATTGCAACAATTCGGGTTGGAACCACAAACGCACCAGGGACAGTTGTACAAACACGCGTGTCCACACGCCTGTGTTTGCACACAGCACCAACTATACACACGCACAAGAGTAGATAGCAAAACTGTTGGTTATGGCGTAATAAAGCATATTGTTACGCCGATCACGTGAAGCCAATTTTGAACACGGGCGTTTGCATATTAATCATATCCACTACTGCGTTTGAGATGTCATCGCTATATATTTTACTAATCTTAAAACGAAATAAATTGTTTCACGATCGGGCGCTGGCAGAGAGAAGCACCGGCACAAATAACAAAGCCACGCGCACCCATTAATAACGGTGGCATTAAAAGTAAACAATTATATAATAGACGGAATTTAATTAAAGTGCCCTTCTTCATAGGTCCCGTGGTGTAACGTGCAGTCGCCAACTCTTGTCTATTGCATCTCTCTGTTCTCTCCAGTTCTGTGCTATAGAAACGGCCTATCGGCAAAAAAAATACACGTCACCTATTACAAATTGTTCTGTTATGATTATGGACTTTAAAGGCCACGTTGTTATTGATGGGTTGACTAATCTGCAAAGAGTCTTCCGCAGTGCGATTCGAAACGCGATACTCGTACGCTGCGCCTTAGACTGCCCGTGCATGTACCCTGCATGTTGTGTTCAAGGCGCAGCTGCCACATGTATCCTCGATACATCGAGAACGCGAGTGCCGACTCAGGGCGGCGCGGTGGCCCAGTGGGTAGCGCTGACGCCTCACAGCAAGAAGGTCCCGGGTTCGAGTCTCTCGGCTCCGGTGCCTTTCTGTGTGGAGTTTGCATGCTCTCCCCGTGTCCGCGTGGGTTTTCGCCGGGTACTCCGGTTTCCTCCCACAGTCAAAAAGCATGCTCCTGGATAGGTTGATTGGCTCGCAGACTAAAATTGTCCCGCAATGCCCGGCGATGGACCGGCGTCCCGTCGTCGGGTGTATTCCTGCCTTGCGCCCTGTGTTTCCGGGATAGGCTCCGGCTCACCGTGACCCTATATAGGATTAAGCGGTTTCAGATAATGAGATGAGATGAGTGCCGACTCAACCTGCTGTGGATCGCAAGCAGATGAGCGCCCAGACAACCACAACCAGCTACCTCTGTACCCCGTGTGCGGATGCGAGACGGAGTTCGCGTTACAGAGACAATGGAGGCTGGGTTGGGATACAGCTTACGATGGCCGAGCATGGTCTGGCGTTGAACTTATGCCACGGGCATGACGGCGTTCGGATACCGATACGATTGGTAACGCGCCGCGCAAATTCCGTGCTCGCTCGGGAGACGAGGCACGGGGCGTGGAGAAGCCTGGTGGGATCAGTGTGGCTCGAGTGGTTTCTCCAGGGTCGAGGTGGTGGAGGATTGTGCACGGTGCCGAGAGCAAGACTCTTCCCGCTCGTGTGTGCCGATATGAACTCGACGCAGTGCCCATCGAGCAACTCTCACCACGACGACAACTGCACGCGGATATTTAATGTACGCGCGCACACAAAGCTGGGAAATCGTTTGCTTGAAAACTAAATAATGCAATAAAAATGCGCCCGCATAAAAGTGAAATGGTGTAAGTGTTAAAGGAGCGTGTAGTTCAATTCTGCTTCTAAAAAGGCAATTCTCAACCTAAGGTGAATCGATAAATAACGTAAACTGTATATAAAGTAAATGAAGCTGTCGTCACAATGTGCCTTTTTTTTCTTTTTTTCCATCAGTGCATTGGCGAGACGTACCTCCAGGCAAGTTGTCACGATTCCAACGTCTGAGTGCACAAGCCGCTGCTCTGTGCAACTGTGTACGGGTCCGTACGATTGTTCTGTATGATCCCACACGATTGTGTGGTTCTGAATGATGAGTCTGGGTCCTTCGCAGTAATTCTGCACCGCCGTGGCTGCTCAGCGCGCGCGGCCGCCACGCCGCTGGCAACAATTAAATACAAAGACAAAGATCCCCCCCCCGCAGAGCCGTCATTTATATAGGGTCAAGTGCTGTTGGCGAACGCCTATTGAAGACCAACACGGCACATAAGGGGGTGGGTGGCCAGCACCATTAACGGCCGCGTTTGTCTCCACAGTGGCGATGCGCACTCAGAGGTCCCACCTACTCATTTGAGGCCGAGTCGATGCAAGGGAAGAGGGGCCAGGACCGGTTCGACGGCGAGCGCGTGGATGATCCGCGCACGGCTCGGCGAGCCTGCGGGACGGACCCGTGACGAGCGTCAGGCTCTCACACTTCACGGGGGGGTTCCATCGCTGATTGAAAAAAACACGAGGGCTTGCGTCTTCCTCGTGCCGAGAGTCGCTAAACCGCACTGTCTGGAAAGCCTGCAAGGAACGGCTTCTGAGATCGTCCGGTGGCATGAATTCCAATGAAACCACAGTCGGAATACCCAGTTGCGTTCCCTATTGTCTGCATTATTAGTACGCATCTGCATTCATCGGCAGTAAACTTCAGCTTGTTCAGAACAAAGCGGTTCGCCTGGTAACGCTCTCGGGGCTGTCCACTATGATTTCCCCCATCTGACGTGAGATCAGGCCACGTATTGTTTAGAGAGAAACAACAACAACAACAACAACAACCTTCTACCAGTTTTTCAAACCCTACATGAATGAGCCGCCGATGTCGAATTCGCGGAGCTGATTTCGATTCATTACCCTCGGCCCCAACCAAGATCAGACGGTGAATCGTTCCTCCTCGTTAATTAGGGTCACCGTGCTCGTTCTTGCACCTCGCTTGTGGAATGAATTGCGCCCACAAGTTGGAGACGAATCGTCGACTATTGGCAAATGTTTAAACGAACCTAAAACACACTTTTGCAAACTTGCGTTTGTAAATTAATTTCGCAATGGTTAACTCGTTTAGATTACAGTGGCTTACTGCTATATACTAACGTTGTTCGTATCGCTTTTTATGCTTTCGTTGCCTTGCAATGCGTAGTGTTTGACAAACGCCGTCTGTATTACAGTGAATAAATTATTATAGGAATAAGGCAAGCCTTGCAACACTCTAAATTCAAGAGAAAACACAGCCACCGACAAGCACTTGATGATGCTCATTGCTCCCATTGCTTGCAAGCAGTGGAAATTCCACATTGCTATTGCAGAACATATAACCATTCATTAACGTCAATCTACGTAATGAGGTGCGTGCATCCGTGCCGGTCGTAATGATACTAATTTCTCTGAAGGACCTCATAGGGTTAAGGATTTACTACACTTTACAAATTATCCACTTAGAGGGACGCTCTGCCAAACCAGTCAAGAGTTTCGACTTGTCATGGGACACTGGTCAACAAACGGAGGATTGGACCTTCTGCATCGTGATGTGCTCAGAGAGCACGGGGCCAAACAATTCATAATGTTGACGCATCATCAACGTGACATCCACGCTAACGCAACCCCAACACTTCAGTGAGCTGAGAAATTGGTTCAACTGCAGGCCATAATAGAGAATTTAGAATACACAACTTGACATTTTAGACTGTGTTACTTCACTCAGCCATTAACCGGGCTCTCTGCACGGGTAGCTGTTGTTATAAATCATCAGTGAGGACAGTTTTTGAAAATGGATTATTAACGATGGCGATAATGCCACTAATTACGTGACTATTACGTATGTGAGTGCGTGCTTGATTTCAACTCAGCAATGCCACTGGACTGCATCAAATTACACGAAGATATCACACGTCCACAAACATCAAAAACACATACATATGATATTCGAGGTTTCATATAAATTTATACACACACCAGTCACTCCATATAATTCAAACAACTAAACACTGTGAATATTTTTCACGGATAGACTTCTAAAGAATTGAAATACGGGACTGGATTATATGAATGCGAGGTATTTGGGCAAGGATTGAGCAACATTTGCAAGTGGCTCGATTCATACAATACGTGAGCATTGCCACCTTGATTCACAAAGGCATGAAAGATATCGCTCACACAAGAACTTCACCTTTCCCACGGCACGAGAATCCCAAACCCAGCCGCAGCTGGCTTTGTTCCAACTCGTTACACACATCCAGCCCACTAATTGCCACCAATTAGTGCTCATGCCTGTGTCGTTACAGTCCCGGTTTCTTTAAGATGTCAACCTGCGCACCTTTAATAACGCCGTCTTCCGTGTGCCCGGCGAGATTGTATCGAAAGGTTAACGAGAGTTTCTGCAGCAGTGCAGGTCACCCGACCTCATTTTATAACTATTATTATTATCATCATTTTATTTCATTTTCTCGTGGGAACTCGCAACGAGCCGGGGATTTGGATCGCATCCAAAATACGCACTAACAGCGCTGGAGAATGTGCGTCTGATGAGCGTGCCTATATTTTCCTTTCATTATATTGTTTCCGAGATACTCTATGGGAATCGGTGCACTATTACTCCTGCGCCACACGAAACTTAACGCTCTCAAGATTAATAAAAAAAACCCGAATAGACTGGTTAGTAGACAAGTATCTTAGGGGTCATGAAAACTGAGCCGAGACCCGGAGACCAAACTTGAATTGACCACCCGTGCCTCGAAAGTGAATTAGTTTTGGTGTCAACCCAGCCACCAATTACAGGTTCCAAAAATAGAGTTTGGGCTTCATTTGGAGAAATTCCAGCTCTGGGAATTAAATAATTCGGTTTGACCTTCCTTCAATCGCATATTTCCCGGTCGTTGTAGGGCGGGAGGCAATGTTCTGCGCCCCGAGTCACGTGAAGAGGCCACTGGATGGGGACCTTAGTAGTTCTCTGATGTCTACTGCTGCGGGTCCTCCGCAAGAGTTCGGAATCGATGCTTCACCCCAAGCGCTAACGATGGTGATGGCACAACCAGGAGAGCCCTGTGAAACATCGCTGAACTAAGTCTATATTGAAAATAGTTGCCGATGTGCATTCGACCGGTCAGGTGACGCTGTCTTAAACAGTCGTCATGCCAAAAATAAAGAGTATAAGTTCCAGTCTTTAAGTAA
>JAZEWT010000024.1:2462922-2481703 GCA_036362905.1 Mordacia mordax | reverse complement strand
AGCACCACGCCCGGCACTTTGTATCTCCCTAGCGGAGATGTTTACAAAACACATCCAAGTACTCATTCGAGGCTGAGTTGACCTCGGGTAGGAACAGGACCGGCTTAGAAAAACGTCACCGGTGTTTGGTCACAACCTGGTATCAAACTTGGGTCTTCACGTTCACAGCAACCCCCGCTGCACCAACTGCTGCTCTGAAAAGAGGCTTCGCAATAGCCAATGTGTTTTTTTTTTCTGAAAGAGCTACAAAGGCACTCGATACACTTACAACCTTGTGATCTCACACTTAAATTGTAGGCCGTTAGTATGTGAAACAAAGAGTGTGAATGATTATTTGATAAATGCAATGTTGATTTTTACTATGCATACACTGATTCTGTACATATTTTTTGTCTAAATACTAAATTGACTGCCACAAACAGACCCCGAGAAAGACACAATAACAGACAATAATTTCACGTATTTTAAGGCAATTAAATAACCCCCCTCGTTATATTAATTAGCTGCAAATGGTGCACGGTTGGAAATATGATGTTGTGCTTGGATTTGTTGCTCTAATTTCCTCCATCGCCGTTTCTTTTGTTATGATTACCAGACAATTACAAAGCATGCTGGGTGTGTTTACGCCGTACAATTTTCCTCCAATTTCCAGTTGGCACAAAAGCCACGTCTGAGCTGTCCTTTCCAATGCCAAGTCTATGATTAGGTACGTGAGAAAATTAATGAGCAAATTAAAAACAAAAACAAAAAACCATTTGGGTATGAGCAAGAGAGGGGTAGCATATTAAACATGGCAATAATAACAATTGTGTGTCATCAACAAAGGCGGGCTGGGTGGTTCAAGCGCATCATCATGGCCATGTCAGGGCACTTGATGGCAGTAAGATCCTGAATTCAAGCTCTGTGATTAAACACAGAGAGGATTCCTGCCCGAGGCAGTTCAATTCCCACCTCGGGTGCCTTTCCGTGTGGAGTTTGCATGGTTTTCCCCCAGATTCTCCGGTTTCCTCCCGCAACTAAAAAAAACGTTAATTAACTGGCCTATAACATCATAATTCAGTTCTGACGTTTGTTGTATCGCAGGGTTCCCACATCCTGAGCTTGCGAAAACATCTCACAAGTAATAGTCTGGCGACCTGGTGCCGCTTGACTGCCTGGCTGACTGCCTGGCTGACTGCCTGGCTGACTGTCTGCATGACCGCCTGGTTGACCGCCCGGCTGACCGCCTGGCTGACCACCAGACTGACCGCCTGCCTGACCGCGTGACTGACCGCGTGGCAGACCACCAGACTGACCGCCTGGCTACCCGCCTGGCTGACCGCCTGGCTGCTCGCCTGGCTGACCACCGAGTTGACCGCGTGGCTGACCACCAGACTGACAGTCAGGCTGACCTCCTGGCTGACCAGCTGGCTAACCGCCTGGCTTACCGCCAGGCTGACCGTCCCCCTCTCCGCAGTATCCTTGCTACGCCTCTGTATCAGTGTCCCGTCCATTACTAACCCTGGAATTTTCACGACGTGTTAGAACTTGTATTATCCTCATGCTGATTAAATTGGGTAATTCTAACCTCGGACACAGCGTGTGTTCTTCCCTTATTCTGCGTGGGTTTCCTCTGGGTTCTCCGGTTTTCTTCCATGATTAAATAAAAACACTCATTAATTGGCAGTGTCTGGAAGATTGGCGGGCGGCGCGGTGGTGCAGTGGTTAGCGCTGACGCCTCACAGCAAGAAGGTCCCGGGTTCGAGTCTCTCGGCTCCGGTGCCTTTCTGTGTAGAGTTTGCATGCTCTCCCCGTGTCCGCGTGGGTTTTCGCCGGGTACTCCGGTTTCCTCCCACAGTCCAAAAGCATGCTCCTGGATAGGTTGATTGGCTCGTAGACTAAAATTGTCCCGCAATGCCCGGCGATGAACCGGCGTCCCGTCGTCGGGTGTATTCCTGCCTTACGCCCTATGTTTCCGGGATAGGCTCCGGCTTCACCGTGACCCTATATAGGATTAAGCGGTTTCAGATAATGAGATGAGATGAGAAGATTGGCACCAGCTGAATGCTTGGCTGGTGGCTTTCCCCTCCCCCACCTCTTTGGAGTTTCCCGCAGTGTCCTAGGAGCTCTGAGTGATACAAACACGAGTAAATATAATTAACAAACTAAAGTGAAGTTTGTTAGGGTATTCATCCTAGCCACCATTGACTGCTCGACGCTATCTGAAAACTCAAATGTACAACTGATTGGCGCACAGTAAATCGCTCCCTGGAGTGTGACAGGCCTATTGAATAAACTTCACAATCTAGTTTCGTGGGCATTTTTGTCGAGAGTGCTACTGACACAACGCGGTGCTTTGTTAGCGATGATGGTTGTAAAATAATATCTGTATTTCGCCGTGTGAAATTACCCTTTGGCAGCACAGTCGGAACGTGTGTGGATGCTCAAATATTCACGTGTTTCACGTGTGCTCGGTGCAGAACAATTCACCCTTCTTGCGATTTGAAAAATTGTCACAATCCCATCTCACAATTCGTTTCGAAAATCTAATCTATTTTCGTCTCGTTTGTACTGAGTCTCTGTGTGTCTCAATCGATGCCTTAGCCTAACCATTACATTTATGTTATTGTTGCCAGTTTAAACGGTCACCATCCAGGTTGACCTGCGTTGGCAGGTCGCCCCACAAATGGTGGGGGTATTGGAGTAGAATGTAATGGTCAGATGCCCGTCCTGATGGACGGGAATCTAACTTCGTTCACTGGGATCACAGTGCAGTGTGCAAACCGCTGTGCCGCCACTCCAAACCCACGTGTCAAGTACTTACACGTATAATTTCGTAGAGCAATGTATAACGCTGCATCACTAACCTTGAGTCAATGAGTAAGAGACTCAGTCAGGCAGGGTTGAGGCACGTCCGCGTGCACCGTGTGGAACATACTTGGAGGGTTCCACGTGACAAAGTGAGCCAACAAACTGGGCAGCTATGAAACCAATCAGCCTCCATTCACGTGCAGATGACGACTGCGCCTTCACCCCTCTTGATAACGTAGGTGATTAAGCGCCTCTCCTTTTGGCAAAGCAGCCACGCTCGGCGACAAATCGTAGGCGCAAGAAGCGAACTAAAACTAGTCTCATTTTTCCTAATCTGTATGCGGATCCAGTGTGACCGATGTGGCACAGTGTGAAGATTGTTGTGCAGTGTTGGGATGGAAAAGAAATAAATATATTTTAAACACCATGCTTCATTGTAAAGCTGCCGAAAGAAAACAAGTCGCACACAGAAATTCCACGTAAAGAGAAGGACATTTGTTGAGAGCCATGATGCAACCGAATGGAACGCCTGCATTTGAAAGATGTTCAGTAGAGTTCTCTTTTTAAAAAAAGGCAGCTTAAATACATTTCATATTTGTGGAATATTTATAATGAGGCTCTCGGATCAATGTATTTCATTACATGCACACTTTGGGTTGTGAAAAGGTTTTGAGAGAAACCAGCAATAAGAGATTCTCAATGTGCCAAATCTCACTTCAGAATGGTCATTACAAAACACTTGCACCATTGTCTGGCCATTGCATAAAATATCAATGCAAAACGAAGTTCGAGATGGTGCAACATTCGATAATAAGAGCACATATCGACTGCTCGTTACAGATATGCCCACTAGAAACATGACCCCCCCCCCTCCACATTTGGTTGTGAGTGAGCACCTATGAAGGTTGGGTAAAGGTATTCAAGGGGTGGCATGGTTAGCATCACACAGCCGCCACACTGCTCACTTTCACAAAGTACAGTCGGTAATAATTCGAGGAGGGCAAACAAACTCGAAAAATGTTCAGAAATCAACGACCACTAATCTTGCGTGACATGTCCTGGAATTAAACCCAGATCGCTGGTGAAACGACGGAATGCGTGAACCACTTTGACATTGCCACCGATGCACGTGTACAAACAAAGATGCCACCTCCACCATAAACTCACGTAGCGTTCGGTCAAATTCCTTTATCCAGCCTCTGTACGAGGTGCTCGTTTAAAGCCAGGTCTAACGAGGAGAGGCCAAGGACTGGCCTCGATAAATGACTGCTGACAGTGTTGCAGCTGCTGACATCGTGAACAAGAGCGTGCGAACAATGTTACAAACCCGGACAACACACACAAAGAAAAGAATACATATACCCCATAGAGCCTTACTCACTACAGGGTCACGTGCAGTTAGTGCGTACCTATGAAGGCTGGCACAGCACACGAAGGGGTGGGTGGCCAGCACCACGCCCGACCGCCTTTGTCTCCCTAGTGGCAATCTTTACACACCGCACTCATTTGAGGCTGAGTCGGTCTAGGGAAGTCCCAGGAGCGGTTCAGAAAATCATCACCGGCGTTGGCATGACTCGAACTCGGGTCGCCAGGTTTGTAACTCAGCGCTCGAACCACTGCACCACCACTACCAACACGACAACACACACGTGCACGGACGCACGCATGTGTGCATACACACATGCACACACACACGCGTGTACCCATCACACACAGGCAGACAAACAGCGCTTACAATCACTTATCACCCATATTGCGAGCATCACAGAGACACTCGCTGGGAGAAAAAAAAAACTGCCAGCAGGTATAAACAAGGACAATCTATGGCACACACACACACACAAAAGCCAAAACGGATGCATACAAATCTCCGGAGCCAAAAGCAATTCTGTGAAATGCCCTGCTGCTTGACTCACCTTCAGCTGAACCCGCGAGCTACCAACATCGGCGTGTGCTCGCTCGAGCTCGCGATGGAAGCCTAACAAGGAGGAGGCCCGACCGGGAGAATTTGACGTGGGACCCGCCGGGCCACACAGTTGGGAATGTTCTGTCTTGGGAACAAATGGCATCTCGAGCAGTTGAGAAATTGCTGATGCTGTGAGTAAATATGTCCAAATGTGACATATTGATCGTCTCGTGTCTTCTCGTGCAAGCACAGGCGCGCGCACGCCAGCGACAAAAAAAACCCGCGGGCATTATTCGTAAAGTTTTGGATACCCACGGAGGTGCGATTGAAGACCGGAGGGTTGGAGGACAACGCTCTGGGTAGGCGGGTGTTACGGCGGGAGGGATTGGTGCGGTCGCCCGCATTCTTTGCTGCAACGAATGATTCCATCACAGCGGCAGTCGAACACCTGTGGGTTCCATTTTATCAAGGGTGGCGAGGTTGGGGTTATGCCACGCTCCACTTTCACAGCCCCGAGGCCGATAATTATTTTCCTTTTTCTATTTTCAAAGTGGAGGGTTTTTTTTATTGTTATTACCATTAATATTTCGAAAACGCCACCTGTCTCTATTTCTATTACCAGCACGAGCTTAAATGGGACCTAACATTTGGAGCCACCTCTTCGTGTGGGAGCATAACGGGGGGGGGACTGGTGGCTGCAGCTCTGTATGACGACTGTGCGGAGGCATAGCAGACGGGGCGCGTGTAATTGCCAGACAAATTAATATACGCTTGGTTCAAATGATTCCATTCCACCAGTGCAAGCCACTTCACAACACTTCCTGGCTGGCAAATTTACACAACTGCTCACCAATCGTTTAAACTTTTGGAGGAGCTGCTAATGACAGCAGTGCTGGGAAGGAACGTGGCAGGTGTTGTAGTGCTTAGCGCACGGCGTCACTGGGCCTGGTAGGCCACCCTTTAATTCGTCTTCAGGAACAAAAACCATCGGCAATATGCGAACAAACTTTGAGCCAGGGTGAATACTGGGGGAATGGCAGCTGAAAAAGAACAACTGGAGGCACTGTGTGAATTACAGCAAGGCGAATGGGAATGTATTGATGATGCTCTCTCCAACATCCCACCACACCTTGTGTGTGTCCCTGTGCCAACTTTAATAGGCGGTGACTAAAATAACACAGTAATTACATTCTATTGCTTATCTATGGGAATGTTTATCTTTATTATGGTGCTGACGTCAGTGGTGCTCGTATAAAACTCAACTATTCATATCTTACCAGGTGAAGCCCATTGAGCTGTTAGCTCTTTTTAGAGGCATCGAGGCCACATGTAAGAGGACATCACAGTGGATTTTTATAACAAGAATTTTCAACCTTTTGCACCACAAGGCCCACTTGGGTATTGCCTCCACGGACCACTAGGTGGCGCTCGAGGCCAAACTGGTGGTTCACCGCTATTTATTGCGTGAGCTGACCCATAAAAAGAATGGATTTCATCCACGACTCACCCATTGATAATGGCTGGTTTCCATCGACTGAGAATTTGGAGTCGCCATATAACCCAGCCCTGTCGTTCTCAATCAGTGGGTCTCACCCCACCAGTGGGCCACGAGTGCCACGTAGTGGTCCGTGGAGACCGGACCCAATTGCGCCTCGATGGGCAAAATCATGAGAACCCCTCGATTGAATGATGTTTATAAATGAGGAGGGCAAAACGGGACACAATGGATAAAAACCCACGCGGCCACATGGAGATCCATACTCCAAATACACAGGTATTGTCGCGTTTGGGATCGAACCCACGACCTACTGCGTACCAGGTAAGGGAAACAATAAGAGTAATTGCATTTATACAGCGCTTTTCACCCGAGGGTCACAAAGCGCTGCACAGAGCTGCGGAGAGAACGGCGCACCAACAACAACGACGACGACGACATCAGAACGACCAATCAGTAACAATAACTTTTTCTTGTTTGTTTTTTTTACAAATCCGAGCTGTGGAGAGAACGGCACGTCAACAACAAGAACAGGGAACGGAAAATCATCAGCAACGTTTCCTTTCTGGGTTCTTTGTTTTTCTTTTTTACAAATCCGAGCTGTGCAGAGAACGCCACGTCAACAACAACATCTCTCCAACGCGGCGCCCACACACAAGCGATGTCGTTGCATTGCCGGTGATGCCGGTGTGCGTGATGCCGATGGTGCCGATGATGCTGCCCAGTGCCGCCGTGTGATGCTGCGGATGGTGGTGGCGCACGTGCCGGTGACGCGCATTGGGGTCCCGTGGTGGTTGCGGCGATGTACATTCGTGCCGACTACGGCGCTGCATGTTGCTGCGGATGGCGGTGACGGTGGAAGTGCGCGTCGGTGCCAAACGCAGAGGCGGTGTCAGCTCGCGTTGGTGGCGGCGCTTGCCTGCGTCGCTACTGATGGCGCTAATAACGGTGGGCGTGGTGGCAACATCCGTCACTCTGCACTCATCCGTCACTCTGCACTCACCGGCCCAAAGGAGTTGCTGTCTAAGCTCTGGCCGTGGTGGTCGCCCTCCACCCAGCAGTGACCCTCGGGCACACGTACATATCTGTTCTTGTAGCTCAGGGTTCTGCAGCAGAGAGGCAACGATCAATCGGTCAAGCCCAGATTTGCAGTGAGGGTTTTTTTTTTACAGAAGACACCGCTCATTGAGTGACTCGGCTCTGTAGGCGGCAGCAGTGTAGCGAGAGTTTCTCCTCTTTCGCAGGCTCGTTGTTAAACTGGGACACAACTGAGAGTTAAACGAGTATTGGAAAAAACACGAGAAACCGGCAGGCGGCACGGTGGCCCAGTGCGTCGCGCTGTCGCCTCACAGCCAGAAGGTCCTGGATTTGAATCTCGGTTCGGATGCCTTTCTGTGTGGAGTTTGCATGTTCTCTCCCCGTGTCCACGTGGGTTTTCGCAGGGCACTCCGGTTTCCTCCCACAGTCCAACAAACATGCTGCTGCATAGGTTAATTGGCTCGCAGACTAAATTGCCCTCAGTGCCCGGTGATGGACTGGCGTCCCATCGTGGGTGTATCCCTGCCTTGCGCCCTGTGTCTGCCGGGATAGGCTCCGGCTCACCACGACCCTGTACAGGACTAAGTGGTTTCTGACAATGAGATGAGATGAGACACTTGCATAACCAAATACGAGAACACATCCGTTTGAGCTCGGATTGCAGAAGAAGGTTGAATATGCAAACTTTCTTGGCCAATATTATGATTCATAATTGTGTTTCCTTTGGTTTGGATCATTTACTGAGCTTTTGTTCACAACGGATGATTTTGGATGCCATCACCAGTGGAATTTCATACAAAATTCCCAACATTTTGCTTACTTTTCAACATTGCGGCGTCTTGAAAAAATAACCAACTGGCACATGTACCCATAAGGCAAGTTGATGTGATTGTGCCCTGCTGGGTGGTAGTGGGTCCTAAATAAAACTGAGATGACATGTACATGATGTAACCCAAAGTAAACTAATTATGGAACAAATGTGTCCACTGTCGGGTCTCGGGTGCTGGTGATGACCGCATTATTTAGATCGAGTCGACTTAAGGAACGTAAAAGTAATGTTCAGGCATCCGTTACAATGAGAATTGCGCCCTCATCAGAACAGTGCTGCAGCCTCGTCAACACGAGGCGCGCTCATTGACTGCCGCCGCCACCGCCTTACGCGAGACAATGCACGCATTGTGAGAGAGATTCCGGACAGCGGACAATGGTTTGTCTGCCGCAGGTTAACTGGACAATGGGGAAACAGAGAGCGCACATAACACACAGGCGCCGGTTCAAGTGTAAGTTGGGAGCTGAGCGGCAGTAACTCACAATAAATACCATGGTCCGAGTTTAACTCACGCCCAGAACATTGGTTTGGGAATCTCAACCTGTCCTCAGCTTCCCCGGGGACAACTCAACCTGAAGTGAGGCGGTACATTTTGCTCGTGTGTAAACTTGAGTACCGTGCAAATAAAAACAGCGAATGCTTGCTGCTGACCATAACACATCCACCCCTGGGTGTCAAGCTGGCCTTAATTAGTGCTCACTAACAACACAGTTTGTTCACAAGAGAGTTGCTCTTAGGCTCTGCTCTTTCGGGACAGCCATATTGAGCGATACTCCACTATTCTTTGTGACATTTCCGTCTCCCACATCGGAAGCATCATCGGTCACCTCTTTCATTATCGGGTATCATGAATGAGGAAGTCTCAAACGCAGTAGGTGAAACAACGCGAAGGAGAAAAGAGAGCAGATCGACACGACTATTCTGTCACAGCAGCTTTCCAGAGCAATTCTCATGCATCGATCCATAAAATCATACAACAGTACAGCCTTTGGACAATCCACTGCTGGATGAAGGTGTCTACATGTGACGCTATTTGTGGTGGATGGGGGGAGGGGTACGGTGCTGTTAAGCAGTGATGAGTTTTAGAAAAACAACTTCGGGGGTCTTGTCCACGATTGTTGGGCGACAATTTTTGTCCACGTTTCCCTGTTGGTTTCCACCGGAAAAAAATAAAGAACTTGTGTCTGCCAACAAACCGAGAGTAATCTGGAAAAACACGGCTTTAAAGTGGTCAAACTTCACCAAGGGCACCATGCTGACAAGTCTCTGTATTACGACATAAGGAGCGGTCACAAAGTCACAAACACTACGTCTAATTCTCGTCATTCCAGATGTGTGTCAGCTAGACCTGGGTGCACACACATTACCTCCGTCCGTATACATTATCGCAGACACACCAGTATGTGCCCGAAGATGCTTTGACTTTAATAAAGTTATCCTATCCATGGCATCACAACGCAGGACCTTGGCTGTGCCAAATTTTCAGCACACCGCTCACCCATCCAAACATCCTCCGCCACCAGCACCGACACTGCCACCACCACCACCACCACCGTCCACCCTCTCTGAAATCCATCAGCTAGTTTGCCGCCCTCCTCTGCCTCCCATCACACTTCAACCCCCACCGCGCTCCAAATGCCCATTAGGGGCAAATTAAGGGTCCACGTCGCTTCCCGTTAATGTGCCGACGTGGACGGTGATAAATGGGCAGATTATCGGGTTGGCTCGGCGCGCACATCAGTAAGCAAGAGGGATGTGTCACGCCGCGTGGCGCGTGGCGGGGGGGGCACATCGCACGGGGTGCCAATCACGGCGCCGCCGAGCGCGACTCAAGATTAACCCGCGCGCGGGGCACCGGGACCGGGACCCCCGCGCACGGCACCCCTTCGTCCGAGCAGAACGCTCGCTGCCGCCGTCGATTGGCGGGGGTTAAACGGTGGCGCGGGTGGGTTTTCGCCGTCCGCAGGATCGCGCGGCGCGTGGACGTCACCGCAGTTGGCGCGCGATCGCCGGAGGCGGTGCGAGAGATCCGCGATCGCCGCCGCGTTGCTGCTGCCCTCGCACCGCGGTGGTGCGGTGGTGCGGTGCATCGTGGCCAAAAAGGTTAAAAGCAACCAGGTGTAATTAATTTCAATGCTAATTATTTTCTTTTTAAAAGGCATGGCTTAATGCTTTCGAAAATGAAATGCCCATAGAAAACATGATTTACTGAATTTGTATGCATCAGGAAAGGGGATTTTTTTTCTTCTTAATGCCTTCAAAAGTGATGCTAATCAGTAATCACCACTCACTTTGCTTGCGAACAAATGTGCCACACCACCATACATACAAAATACCAGTAACCTCTACTTAAAGGTTAGTGCAAATGGTTTTGTGATTGCTTGTGAATGATGAAAATTCCTCCGAGTTATGCCACTGGCTTCGATGGAAGAGGCGTCATTAAAATGATTTGTTTAAGCTTTTAAAAAATATATTGTACTTTATTGAAAAAAAGAACTCTCTCTCTTGCTCTGCTTAATCTTGAGTCAAGATGCACAGAGCACGCCACATTCTCCTCCAATTGTTTTTGAGACACAACTGCGACGACGCATGCTCCATCAATCCGTGGGCGTGCGGAGTTGAGCAGAAATGTATCAATCTCTTTCGCCTGTCCGATCGCGTGTCCATCTATCAATGTATCTGTTCGTCCCTCCGCACATACATCACCGACTTGCCCGCACATCCATTCGTCCGCCGGCCGGTCGCTATGATCGCCCGTCCGTTTGTCGGCGCGCTCGTCTCCACGTCCGTTCAACGGCCTGGCTATTTACGCGTCTTTCAGTCGCCTGTCTATCAGTCACCGAGTGTATGCGCCTGTTTCCTATTAACCTTCGCCCCCCCACCAGCCAGCGGGTGTGAGAGTAGCCTGTTCAGTGCGATGCTGAAATACCTGATAATGTCTCCTTCCAGGGCAATAACGCGTTTGATCATTTTCTGTCCCGGATCCCTGGGTGATCTGTAATTTTCCGACGAGACAAGGGAGAATGGGTGGAGAGGTGGAAAAAAAACCACAAACATATATACGGATGCATATACTGTACCATACACACACCCCGATATGACAATAATCCCTACATACACATACCCCTATATGACAATCATCCCACCCACCACGCCCGGCCACCTTTATCTTACTAGTAGCGATGTTTACACACCACGCCAAGTACTCATTTGAGGATAAGGAGACATTGGGGAGGCACTAGAACCTGTAAAAAAAAAAGTCACTGGTGTTGATCGTGAATGGGACTCAGATTCGGGTCGTGGAGTTTACGGCGCGACAAGTTAACCACGACACTACCGCTCCCCGCAGTAGCTCGACATGCCCGCGCACAATAAGCCCGTCAGCAAGCGATGCTTCTGAAAACTTCTGAAATAAACGCACTGACGCAACATGCTACTGTCGCCACCATTAACACTGTTTCATTAGAGAAAGCTATAGAATGGACTGCACCATCAGGCGACGGTCTCTCTTTAGAGAAGGCAGAGATTGTTGTTTTTAAATCGAAGTGTGAGCAAAAAGCTAGAGCACTGAAGGAAAACAATGCACGCCAAAGAGCATGAAAACGGCAGGGTCACAAAGGCGCGAGAGAGAGAGAAATAATAATAATAAGCGCCTGCGTCTGCTCGACGAGTGAGCGGTGACGGAGGTTGCAGGAAGACAGCGGTGAGCGTAAGAGAGCAGCGGCCACGCTCTCGGACAGAGGACTGACAGCTCAGAGCTGGGCCCAAGGCGGTCGCAGGATTTTACCCGGGGACTCGCAAGGAACGCCGCCGCCGTGCGCTGGCGGTGAGAGACGCAGGGTTTCTCGCGTCGCCGGTCCACAAACCGCGCCACTCCTCGGCGAAACGCTTCGCTCTGCCACCGGGCGCTCGGCGCGGCCGCGCGCCACGAGACCGCACATCCACAACAATTACAACAACCCACATTCGCCAGTGTGTGGCGGTGACGTCACCAAGGTGCTTGCGCCAGGCCAGGTGCACATTGAGATCATATAGATCGTCCAAGGCTCGCCGACAAGGAGTCAAGGGCCAGACCCAGGTGTCATCCTTTGCCTGCCTGAGATGACTGGTAGATGCACAATTTCTGTGCCAACTTACTGCGTTTTAGCCGCACTTTGCTTGTTGTTGTGAGCACTGCTCGTCCTCTCTCCGTTGTTGTTAGAGGGTGACTGCTTTCAAATGCCCCATTGTTCTTTACGAGCCTCGTCCACAGTGGTCGATCTTTGCACCGCTGGTACCAGGCTTCAGCTAGTTCACTCAGCACCAGATCCTCCTGTGCCACATCGGTCCTTCTCTTCTCCAGTCCATGCCATGCCCTTTAGCCCCCTCTATCTAGTCAAACAAAAGGTGATTGGGACAGGCCAGCTGGAAAGTATTAAATCGGCGCATATGTCCTGCCAGGGAGGTTCATGTTTCACAAGCCACAAGGACCAGGCGGTATTGGTCCAGCTCCCGACAAACGAGTGGCAGCCTTTCCTTCGCAACACGCATTCGAACGTTCCAAGTGGCTGCACACAGCAGATTCTTGGTGCTTCTGGAGGGATCCCGAGGAAAGGTAATGGGTTTCCTGGCTCCACCAAGCGGGGTTTTACCAGAAGGTACGGGCATCATGAAGGCCTACTGCCCAGGGGGCCTCCGGCACTAGCTTTGGTTTTTCTCTGACTCATGTTTTTTAGCTGTCAAATTTACAGTGGGAGAGTTGCCAGCCCCCACAACCCATCTATAGCCCCCGTGACCACTGCAGATGCTATGAGCACAGCCACCACAATATGCGACTGATCACCCTCACCACATTCATCCCCACAAACAGCCAGCCAATTCTACCTTCTCACCACGACCCTTACACACCACAGCACAGAGCATAACCCTCAACAACACATACAGGCGCTCCCCATCATACTCACCAATACACACCTCTAACATGTACACACTCACTGGCACACACTCTCATCAGCATGCTCACCCACACACTCATCCATTAGCACACACACTCACAGACACAATCACACACAGGCACACCGGCTCACACCCTGATTCAACCACAAACACGTATATTTCCATAGTCTAAACTCAGGCAACAGGAAATTAAACAATGAACAAGTACACGCTGAGACAGACACACAAAGGAAAACAGCGACGGTTCAAAACAGTTAATTTAAAACAACAAAAAAACAACAGTCTGGGCCTCCAGCTGCAGATTGCACACAAGTTTTAGACCTCAACTCTATACAACGAGCCTGAGGCCACTTAAAACAAGGCTTACAAGGATGAAACCCCCTAAACAAATAAATAACCGTACAAAATAGACAAACACACTGTAATGACGGCGAATAGGCATTTTAAACATCAAACACCACAATAATTACAATGATATGTGTAGCCTGTGGCCACTGATATGCTGAGTTGCACATATGCACGGTCGCACATATATTAAAGTGCTGACGTATCGGCACGGACACGCCCCCACGTATAGTGAGCCACGCCCACCCTTGCGGATACGCCTCAGAAGAACGGGGGACCCGGTGAAGTACAGACGCATTGTCCTGTTGCTAGTAAGGGCAGAGCACACAACGATAAGATATACAAGAGAGAAACATCCGTAGAGCTTGTCTGATAATGAGGCGTTTTGTGCTGTCTGTAGAGGTGCGAAGGAGGTTTATGTGGCTCTGTGTATTGCTGCGTGGGTGTTGTTCACGCATTTATGTGACTGTTTTTCAACTGCGGGTTTCAAGTAGTTGTTTGGTAATACTGGCTCGGGAAGTCGGGAGTTCGATAGTTGAGGCGAAACGGGTTATTTTGGAGTTAAGCGGTTCGAGTGAGATGTTGTTATTCAACAGGGTGGGGATCCTTGAAATTCTTCGAGAAGGTTCCTTTGTTTGGGTTTTGACGCGGAGTGCGTGGCTGCTTGCGGCAGCCATCTTTAGTGCTTTGTTTGCGGGGACTGCGGTTGTTAGGGTCAGACATTTTGTTAAGTGGCGTTCGTGGGATTTGGTTAATCTGTTAAACAGCGTGTGTTTATTCTCACGGTCTTGTAGAGTGTACTGGAGACCCGGAGAGGGGTGCGAAGGAGGTAAATGTGGCTCTGTATTGCTGCGTGGGTGTTGTTCACGCAGTTGGTGTAGGAGATGGTCGAGCAAGCGAATAAAGGTTTTTCACTATAAGCGAAGATACGCGTTGGCGTGGGTTGTGCAAATCTGTGGTGGGGGATGAGGCACACGGCAGCAGACCAGCGGTGCGTGCGGAGCACAAGGGGGAATTCACATTTTTAAAAAATTACACAACACGGAATCTACCATCTGAAAATCCTCTCGTGCATTAGCGCGCGCGCGCTGTGTTCAGCCGGTCATCTCTAGTATTTTGGTTAACCGTCACGCCGGTCTGGTGTCTCTCGTACAATCACGTGGCCGAAAGTGAAAGGAAAGAGAGACGAGATGGGTGGCGTCGGTTACAAACGAAAAGTTAAAAAGGTTTAGCTGTGGAGGGGAGCAGCCATTTCACACAAACACTAACACCCACACCCACAAAGACAAAGATTCCCCAAATAGCCTTAATTGACTGTATGGTCAAGTGCCATTGGCGAGCACCTATGAAGGTCAACATGAAGGGGTGGGTGACCAACACCACGCCCGGCCGCCTTTGTCTCCCTAGTGGTAATGTTTACACACCACACTAGGCACTCATTTGAGGCTAAGTCGACCTGGCGGAGGCCCAAGACCGGTTCAGAAAATCGTCACTGGTATTGGCTGCGCGCGGGATTCAAACTCGATTCGCCGGATTTGTAGCCCAGCGCGCTGACCGCTGGGCCACAGCCACCGCCTTGCTGCGCAGATCCAGCCACCGCCTTGCTGCGCTGATCCAGCCACCGCCTTGCTGCACAGGTCCAGCCACCGCCTTGCTGCACGAGTCCAGCCACCGCCTTGCTGCNCCTTGCTGCACGGGTCCAGCCACCGCCTTGCTGCACGGGTCCAGCCACCGCCTTGCTGCACGGGTCCAGCCACCGCCTTGCTGCGCTGGTCCACACTTGTGCGAGCCACGCCGCCACTCGGTGGCGTGGTCCCAGCCAGGGAACGTGGGGTTTACAACAACGGCTCCCAGGGTCGTCACGATGGAGATAAGAACGGCCCCGTGCGTGCTCAGTCGACGCACTTTGAATAACCTACAAACACGGTGCAATTCGCGGACACCACCGTGTACAACTGGATACGGATGCACGCAAACAAGTGCGTGTGTAATGAGCTTCGGTAAGACCTCCTGTGCCGAGTCGACCTAGAGGAGGCCCAGGACCGGTTCAGATAATCATCATAATGGTATTGGGCACGAGCGTGAATCAGACTCGGGTCAGCGTATTTATAGCACAAAATGGTAACCCTTCCATTGTATCGCCTACATTTTCGTTGTGTCACCTCGTGATGTTATATATCGTTGGCGTTTGATCAATCGTTTGTCCATTCGCAGGAATCCCGCATCCGGAGCTTGCAAGCTCGCTGAGTGGTTGTTTCTCCTGTGACAATAAACATCTCCACAGCTTTGTGTAGCGCTTTATGACCCTCCGGTGAAAGGCGCTTTAGAAATGCAGTCATTATTATTATCTATCCAACCAAAAAACAACCCACACAGACACCAACCAGCACATGAATTTGTACCGAACACAAAATTCATTTTGGCCCCTTCCCTTATGTTCCCCCTCCCCTATCTTCTCCTTCCCCTATTTATCTTCCCCCCTCCCCTATCTTCCCCCCTCCCCTGTCCCACCCCACCCCGACCTCCAGCTCACAGTCGTCTACCCGCTCCGCACAGCCGGACGTTTACATCCATCACTGCCACGTGTCCGAGCGACAACATCTCACCTACTGTGATCCTCTCTGAGCCCTAGTTATAGATGCCTGCATTATTTAAGCCAAGCCCATAGATTCAAATCCTGCGCATCTGTTTGTTATTGCTCGCAAATGTAACGTTGTTTTTTTTTGTCATTTACTGGTAATGAAATACGTGGTATATTTTTCCTCTCTGCAATACCTCCTCCATCTGCCGCAGTGATATAATATGAATTTCTGGTGGTGGACGCCAGTGGTGTTTGGTGGTTGTGGCAGTGGTGTTTGATAAGTGGTGGTTGTGGCAGTGATGGTTGTGGCAGTGGTGGTTGTGGCAGTGGTAGTGATACCTGTATTCCAATGCACGGGTGGCAGAGATTGTTTGATTACGTAGATTATTTGGTATTCGACACCCAACTATACAGCCTGCGAGTCGGTGAGAGCAGTACGGCAAGTAGGTAGCAATTTGCTCGGCTTATTCCCAAGTACTTCCATTTCCCCCCACATGCCGATGTACTCGATGATTTAAAAAAATGGCCAAACGTCCCAAAAAGTATTCAGACTCCATGAGGCTTTCATCGATAAAAATAATAAATTGTAATTGTTATTGAATTTCCCGAATGAAAACTTGCAATATCATTTTTAAAGACGTTACTCGGTGTTAGTTTTTCTTCTACAATTCTTTGTCTTTGTTATAATCTGCAAATTAAAGTCACGTGGTCGAGCTTAAGGCGAACAAATTGTTATGCCACGGGCACACATTTTGAGACTAAAAGTTATTAATGGCCACTTTTGTTCAGGTCATGCCTCGCGCTAGACCCGGGAAATGAATTCTGAAGCGTCTGCACCAACGCTGCAGTACTTTATTATTTCATAAGGGTCAGGCATCATCCCATGCATTATTTAACAGGTCCTCCGATTCCTGGTGTGCTTTTTATTTCACTGTATCTTATTTTATTTCATTTTATAAAAGGGCCCTCGGTGCCCCAATAAATGCTCCACAATATAGTGTGTGCGTGTGCGCACGTACTATATGAGAAGCGTGTGAAATATTGTGCAAGAGTTGCTATCAATGCGGTGCTACTTTTCTCACGAGAAAGTAAGCTTTCCTGTCATTTTCGTTGAGCATGTGTGATTTCTTGAAATCAATGAACTGAAGCTGTGGATAATATATAAATATTGTTGACCAAATACCAATACTTATTTTGATAGAGTACTGTGTGCTGAGTTTCCCTTTCTGTTTTATGAGAGGCATATACGGGTCTTTATTAAGTAAAGAGCCTCTGCGTAAAAAAAACAGCAAATCATGCTCAGCAATACGCAGTATAACCATAAAACACAACGAATGGAAACGTGTGGCAGTAAAACCAAAATTCCAAATTCTCAGAGCAGGCATTTGTCAATAGTGAATTGGCCGACAGCAGTTGCTTACTGCACTTGGTTTAATGAGCGACTGAACCTCGGCTGGAACCCAGGTTCTAAGTCGAGCTGGCTCACCTGTCCACCTTTTTGAACGTGCTATGTCATGTATTCAATAGTATGTCATCTTTGAGAGTATGAGTAAGGTGAGCAAGAAGGTGGCTTTTATATTTGTATCCACACGTGAGTGAACTTTCTCTGGATGGCACGTGGCGAGAAACACCCTTGTGCAATCTGATAATGATCAGAGCTGGACAGTCCATGCGGTAGTGTCTGTAATAGGGTGTGTAGGAAAGCGTTACCCCTCGTATGGATGGAAGGTAATTTTAAGGCGTTTCAAAATCAGTTCTGTGCTATTACCTAATGCAGGGTGAAGAAATGCTGCCTGCCAGGGTTTCACGTGGGGATTTCTCGTGTCATGCCACAATCTGAGGGACCCACGTTATTATTACTTTATTGCATCTCTTCAAGCTCAGCAATCAGATGCTGCCAAAATGTTGACAATTTGCGCGGTGCTGTGTGGTTAGGAATTTACCTTACACCACCTTCCCCCGGCTGATATCTTCAACATGACTCTCAAACTTTGCAGCAGGCATTTCGTTCAAATGGTGTTAAAGTATTTTTTGTGCTGAACGCTTCGAATGCCCATGGCATTTCTTCACGTACTTTTGTAAAATACAGGCTTCTGTGCAATCGACGAGTTGATTTAAGAGCGTACGCAGGTGTGCACCAAGTTCAAAGCCATTTAGTCACATACACCAGGAGTGTATGATCTCCACAGACCACTGGAGGTGGTGCTCACGGCACCACTGATGGGTCACGACCCACCGGTTGAGAACGGGCCGGTTTAAACCACACGCGTGTTCATTCAGCGTCGAAGAACAGCTCAGAATAATGAGGAAAATAGAGGGGGCGGGGGAAGGCAGCCCACGCTGTTAGCCAGCGCCAACATTTGTCAGACACTGTCTCCTATATATTATGATAGTATCGGCTGATTAATGAACTTATTAATTAATTAGTGGTTGGGTTTTTTCGCAATAGGTGGCAGTGAAACAAACTCAATTGGCTGTGAGCAGTTATACATGCAGCGTTGCTCCCATGTGTTGTTATATGTTATGTTTCCAGCCTGCATTGATGTTTCTGTTGTGATGGCTTTTCTCATTATTTACAGATTTGAAACACTGCCATTCACAAAAGGAATGAATGAATATTGATAAACGTGGTCTCACTGAAACCAGAATAATGACTATTGCCGTGTTACAGCATAATGAATTTGGCTGATAGACAATCAAAGAGTTCATACATTGTTGTGCGACTGCACGGAGGTAATGAATTCCGAAAAATTACAAAAATCTCTTTCCACTCCCCAGCGTATCAGTATCAAACCATTCAGCACAACCGGATTAACATGTTCTCTTTTTCCCCAACCCCCCAGCCCCAACCCCCCCACCCCC
>JAZEWT010000024.1:2444983-2458005 GCA_036362905.1 Mordacia mordax | reverse complement strand
TGCACCAACGCGTGTATTTACACGGGACGGAGCCACCCCGCCCGCCCCCCTCCTCACCGCGCACACGGCGAGGCGCTGCAACGCGCGAGCCGAGCGTTCAGGCGCGGGAGAGGGGTTTATGTTCAGCGGCGCGTTCACGAGGAGGCAGGGCAGGAAAATGCGCTCCCGAGATCCGATTTAAGACAGGCTAAGCCTCCCCCCTCCCCCCTCCCCCCTCCCTCTGTAAGTCCGCATTTACATGCGAAGAGACTGGGTAAAGCATGAAAGCACACACCGTGACATCCCGGCGGCACGGCTAAGCCCAGGTGTTGCGCAGGGCCACCGACTCGCCTGGCAATTCCTGCTATTTCACACGCGGCCCCGGCCGCGCTCCGGTTATCGCCTCGCTACAGCTGTAGAGCGCCCGAAGGAGGCCTCGAACAAATGACTTATCGACGGCCGCAGATGCCCTCGCAACTCCTTATCGGCGCGCCGCAGTTAGTGAGAGAGCCACACGCGTTGTGGCAATGTGGGGCCGCGGCGCAACGCGTGGCTCCACGCCGCCCCCTACTCCATCTCCCGTCCCCTCCTCCTCCTCATCCTCGTTCCTCCGAAGGTCTCCACCTCGCGAAGCTGTGCGCGCCGCTCGCAGCCCGCCGGGGGGGGGAGGAGGAGGGGGGGCAAAGCGGGAGAAGCTTCCCACAGTTTTTAAATCTTCGAACGCCTTACATTATTAGCCTTCGTGATGAGGTTAAGTTTATTTTTTTATTTCTTCCCACGCGGCCCGGTAACAGCCCCGTCTGTGGGCCGCTCGAACCGCACAGGTGCCAACAAAACGCAAATCAGCGCCGCGTTGTCAGTAAACACGCGTTTCCACGGTGGGTTTTATTTTTTTCACAACAGCTATTATCGCTGTTGTTTGCTGCGGCGGGGAGACATTTGGTGCCGACTGCAATTTGCAATCTCACGCTCAACGCTCGGTCGCGTCAGTTTGTTCACCGTACAAAGGGGAGCGACGCCCACCGTGGGCCCACAAGCCGGGCAGCATCTGGTCCGGTGGGGGGGGCTTTCATTCAATGCGATGGAGTCGCCAAGCGCTGGGGGTGGACGCGCCTCTGGGGATCAATGTGCAAGCACAGATTGTTCCTCGCCCAAACCATGAAGCCCACCTTTCGAGCAGGCAACACGGCCAACGCACACCCGCGGGCGCGAAATCCCTACTCGGTAGACGTCCGCTTGTCCGCTCGATGCGCCCACATGATCACATACTTTAAATAATCATCAGTGGGCAGCAGTGGTGCAGCGGTTAGCGCGCTGCATGCTAATGGCCAACACCAGCGATTATTTTCTGAACCAGTTCTGGGTCTACCCTGGATCGGCTCAGCCTCAAATTACCACTCAGCTGCTGTGTGTACGGATCGTCACTATGCAGACAAAAGTGGCTGAGCACGATGCTGTCAACCCACACCCTCGTGTGCCGTGCTGGCCTTTATATTCGCTCGCTAACAGCACTTGACCCAACAGCCTGTGGGACCTATACGGGGGTGGGGGATTTCTGTCGTTGAATAAGCCGTAGCGTAGTAGCATTTGGTGCAATGTTACAAACCCGGCGACCCGAGTCCGATTCCCAGTTATTATCACTGACTGAATCTTTCTTGCACTGTCCCTTAGGACGACAGCTTTAATTGAATATCTGCTGCCGGTAAACATCAACTCTGGAGAGAGCAGGGCAGCAGCTGGCAGTGGTAACGGCTGCACACTCGCACGCGTGCCAAACCACACCGCCCACGAACATAACCAAATCCCATAAACCCTGCTTTTCAGCTCTATTTATTCACCAAACACATCGGCTGCAACATCAGTAACACTATAATGAATTTACCGAGTAAGTATTTGATTACGAGAACAATTATGGAAAACAGGAACATGTCAGCCAGTGACGTGGCGGGTGGCGTATCGCTGCTGATTCCCAGCAAGACGTACGCACGAGTTCGACCTCGACCCAGGTGTGTTTCCATCTAGAGTTTGCGTGTCCGCGTGCGTTTTCTCAAGATACTCCAGTTTTCTCCCACCGTCCAAAGACATGCTGCTGCAGCCCAAGTTAACTGGCCGGATTAAAATATCGCCAGTGCAACTTCGATGGATTGGCGTCCAATTCTAAATATAGCCCTAGCTTCTGCCCTGTGTCTGCAGAAATAGGGTCCATTCCAACCCCCCCCCCCGTTCCACACGACTCTGTACAGGCGTCAGCGGGCGCCGGTGATGAGGGTCGAGCAGTGGTACCATCGAGAAGCAGTGAAGCACAACCCCCACGCACCGCTCCTCAGTGCTTCGGAGGCATCAGCAGCCACCGAAGACTGCGGCAGCCTCCACTAAAAACACATCCTCCTCATCCACTGCCATCGCCGCCATCACCCAGTCATCACATTCATTATATCATCATCTATCCACAGCTGGCTGACGCCTTCTCACCCTCGCTCACGGTCCAGCGATGCCTCAATCCATCACTGTGTGTAAGCTCATCGCTCAATCTCCGCGGGGGTCGTAAACGCAGACACCAACTCTCATTTGGCTGCCATTCCATCACCGATCGCATCTATATATCGGCCATCTCATTCCCTTCTAGTTAATTAACCTGGTGAAGCCCACTCACCTCTTTATTTTTTTTTTACGGGAGAGCAAGCGCGCCTGCGCGTGGGAGATTATGAGCGAGCCCCGCATGCGTGCGAGCAATCGAGAAGGGTTCGTGGAGTCACTCCGCTTCGGGAAATAACCTTGCTGCTGGGCTGCACGGCAACGAGTAGATGGGGGAGTACAGCCAGCGGGGAGATGAATCCGCCCGTGCAGACGTCCCCGTGTTACTGCGTGCGCTGTGCACGTGACGGGGTGCTTTGTGCCTGTGCTTCCGTTCCTTTAAAGGTGGCATCATTAAAAATCGAAATTCGAGAGCTTTCTGAAAAGAGACTCAAGACTCAAAGAACCTTTTTTCGGGGCTCCATCCATCCATTGTCATGCCGATTATCTGGGTATGGATCGAGAAGACAAACAGGCTTAGCAAAGCAGCCCAGATGTCCTTTTCCCGAGCAACTTCCTCCAGCTATTCCTGGGGGATTCCAAGGCGCTCCCAGGCGAGCTAAGAGATATCCCTTCAACGGGTCCTGGGAATGCCCTGGAGTCTCCTACCAGTTGGCCGGGCCCGTTACACCTGCAGAGGGAGGCGCCCAGGAGGCATCCTTATCAGATGCCCGAACCACATCTCAAAGCGGAAGAGCAGCGGTTCTATTCCGAGATCCTCCTGAATCACCAAGCTCCTCGCCCTATCTCTTAGGCTGCACCCAGCAACCCTGCGGAGGAACCAAATTCCAGCCGCCTGTATCCGGGACCTTGCTCTTTCGGTCATTACCCAAAGCTCATGGCCACAGGTGAGGGTTAGAATGAAGACTGAGCGGTAAATTGAGAGCTTTGTCTCCCGGGGCTCAGCTCCCTGTTCACCGCGACGGTCCGGTGCAACGCCTGCGTTATTGCAGACGCCGCCCCCTGTTCACCACGACGGTCCGGTGCAACGCCTGCGTTATTGCAGACGCCGCCCTCATCCATTTGTTCATCTTTTTTTGCTAATATTTGACTTTCGGTTGAACTGTCCTGATGTTGTTGTTGTTGACATGCCGTTCTCTCCGCAGCTCGGATTTGTAAAAAATTAAAACCCAATAAAAATGTTATTGTTGCTGATTTTCCGTTCTCATGTCGTCGTTGTTGTTGCGGTGCCGTTCTCTCCGCAGCTCTGTGCAGCGCTTTGTGACCCTCGGGTGAAAGGCATTCTAGGAATGCAATTATTATTGATCTCATGCTCCTTTTAAGCCTCAATCGTGAGCACGACCCCGAGATACTGGAACTCCTCCACTTGGGTCAGCTTCTCACTCCCCACCCAGACGGGGGGGGGGGCAATCCACCTCTATCCAGGCGAGAAGCATGGCCCCAGATGTGGAGGTGCTGACTCTCATCCCCACCGCGTCACACTCGGTCGCAAACCGTTCCAGTGCACGCTGGAGATAACAGTCTGATGAAGCAGAGAGGACAAAAGCAGAGATGCCCCCCTCATATCGTCAAACTGCATACACCTCAGCTGTGTGTCCGGTCCTCAGCTACACCTTGATGTCCTCTTCGTGATAATCACGAACAGAGGAAGACACAAGGCACCCCCTTAGCAGAGCCCATCGCCCACTGCAAACGGGCTTGACTTGATGCCAAGGACGTGAACACAGCTGTCACTTTGGTTGTACAATGACCGAGTGGTGCGCAGCAACGGGCCCGGTGCCCCGTACTCCCGCAGTACCTCCCGCAGATTCCATTAGGACACACGGTTATAAACCTTTTTCTAAGTCCACAAAACACACGTAGACTTGTTTGGCAAATTCCCATGACCCATTAAGAATCTGTGAGAGTGTGGAAAGCTGGTTCGTTCTTCCACAGCCAGGACGGAATCCTCATTGTTCCTCCTGCATCGGAGGTTCGACAATCGGCCGAATCCTCCTTTCCAGCGCCCTGGAATAGGCTTTCCCAGGGAGTCTGAGCAGTGTGATCCCTCGGTAGATGGAACACATCCTCCGGTCCCTCTTTCTGAAAATGGGAACCATCACCCCTGTCTGTCAATCCATGACAGCCTCACAACATCCAGGGCCTTCAGCATTGCCGGACAGATCTCGTCCACTGCTGGCGCTTTGACACTCTGTAGCTTCTGCACTATCTCAGTGACTTTCCACCAAGGACATAGGGTCTGACCCCCGAGAACACCCCGGCGTCCTGTCTCATCCTCCGCAGGCGCATCTGTCGGGTTTAGGAGTTCCTCAAAGTGTTCCTTCCACCTCGCAACGATATCCCCAGTCCATGCCAGCACCTCCCCACCCTTGCTTATGACAGCCCAGACAGTGCCCTGCTCTACCCTCCTGAGCCGTCGGGTGGTTTGACAGAACCCCTTTGAAGCTGGTTTTTGACCGCTCGATGTATGAGAATTGCTCTAAAGAGCTGCCCTTTTGGGATAGCCACGTCGAGCGTTCCTCGTCGTCAGCACGGCTATCCCAAAATATCAATTTATTAAGAGTGAATCTCACTCAGAATAGCTTTCCTGGATAAATAAATTGCACCATTATCCACAGTAGCAAATACATGATGCCAATGACTTGTAAATTGATCTAGACATTACGCACAATTACAAAAAAGCTCACTTTCATCAATAACACCGTCAATAAGAGCAAATGATCACAATAGCCATTCTGTGCTTTGCTGCAGAGGTAGGCACATTTGGTAACGATACAGACGACCAAGTTTCGACTGCCGGCCATAACGGACAGCGTCAATAACCGCTGGTGCCTGCATCTGGTTTGTGCCACCTATACGTGGGTTGATTTAACGGACGGGTCCCTGATTTGGTGGTCAGCTCAACGTGCAAGGCAGTGATGCTGCGCCAAACACACCGCCGTCTCTTGCTCTATACCGTCCTTATCAGCGCCTTTCCACATCGCGGATAAAACGCGTACGGAATCTTGCAAGACAATGTCATTTTGCATTGTATGCGGCGTCAAATGCAGCTGCATATTGCGATGCTCTACAAAAGAATGACAAGCACATCAGGACAAAGCCACCGACCGTGGAGAGATATGTGTGTATGGCATGTATGTAAACACAACTCACAAGCGGTGTTGATATCAGATTACGTATCTATAAGCTGCCTTGACCTTGTAGAAAGCGAGCCAGCACTTGGGTTTCAACAATAAAAACACAACCTCTTATTGTCTCTCGATAGCAAAAAAAGGTTGACTTTGAAAATATGGCATTAAACTGCGATCTGCTCAGTGGAGCGCAGCTCGCTTGAACGTACGCTGTGCTTTTGCTTACATACCTTTTGCCTGCTAAGTGCGCTCTCCATCGCCGCGGATGACTTATCATTAACTTGCATGCATAACGAATGACAGCTGTGCTGTGAGACCGCTTGTTTAGAGGGAGTTAGCCTATCTGCACGGGCCACTGTTCTCTACACACCACATTAACCGCTTCGTACGTAGGCAAGGCATCCATGCTGACCAGCTTCACAGAAATCTCCCCGATGCTCTCCGTAGGTCGGCTAAAGTTTTTGCCCTCTTGAGTCGTATATTTTTAACAAAGTTGGAGAAGAGTCACTATGTCTTAGTTTGGCTTATGCAGCTCATGGAAACTCACAAATCAAGCAGGGCATCTCCAGCTATATTCAAAAGCACAAGTCATCAATTCAGTGCCAGTGCTTACTGCTCCACCACGCTAGTGCTTCCTTCCTTCGACCAGATCCCACGAGTGTTGTACAAAGCCTACGATCTGCTCTTAAGACTATTGCACAACAATTCCCAGAGCGTCCACTACCGTGAAGAGGCAATAGCCTCGCCGACTGTAAAGCATCAATGAAACTATCCGGGGGGCAGCATTCCTCCGGTTCGTTTACGAGTAGACATGTTTACATGCGTGTGTCAGAAAGGCTTGAATATTTCAAGACGCGTGTCTTTTTTAAAAGGCCGTTACTACTCTCTCCGTCGCTCTCACTCGCCCGCCAGATGTACGGCGAGCTCCACCACGCGTCTCGTCTCCGCGTCTCGACGCGTGCCCTCTCTCTCTCGCCAGATTCAATCGCACCCTCAAGTGTCCCAGCGGACCCCGCGAGGAGTCAGCTGTCAGACCTTTCCGCCGATCACCGACGCTTCGATCAAGCGAACGACTTTATTGAAGGGAGGCGCGAACGTCAGCCGCACGACGCTCCGCCACCGTGGCGGCGGCGGCGGCGACCACGCGCGGGTTAATTCCTCTCAAAGCCCAACTAACTCCCGCCGTACATCCTCCTGGTCCCTGCCCTGGCGCTGAGCGAGGCGCGTCGGGCATGACATCTGGCTCGAAAGATGTGCCAGCGCTTGAAGGCAGTGCAGATGGCGCAAGCGTGCTACGCCCAATTCCCACTCCCAGCCCCGTGCCCCAAGCCCGACACGCGGGCCCCATAATTTAGCGGAAAGGAACCTGGCCCGGGGCAATTAACACGAGCCCAGGACTCTTGGGGAAATGCACGCGGGGATATGTCCACTCGTACGCGTCCCGTGTGCAGGCAATAAACTCGTAAACAACTCTATTCCCGTGCGCATACGCACGTGCGCATGGCATCATAGTGTCTTGTGATATGGTTAAATCTCCAACGGCCTGGGTTAGATTCCTAGCTGTGAGAAACATCCTGCAATTTGTATGAATAGCTGAAAGCAAGTAACTTTTTTTAAAGGAGGAATTTGCCAAAATAATCCCTTTGCAAATCACGTCCGATGTAACACTTTCTCACTTAAAGAACTTTGTTTTAATAGGAAAAGCTGGCATATTATAGCAACGACTTAATTTACAAGGGGAGCCCCCAGGCAGACTAAGATAGCTCTTGGCAGCGACGTTTGAAAGGTGGACCAGGGAGTGAGAGTTGCAACAAATGATTCCAAACCACGATACCCTAAATCCCAAAAACTCACAAACACACTGACATTTATATGTCGACACAAAGATCCCCATCTACCCTCATGGCGGAAGTGCTGTAAGCGCACACCCGCACAGGTCTGTATGGCACGCAAGGGGGTGAGTGGCCACCATAACGCCTGGCCACGTTATCGCTCTTGCGGCGATGTTTATACACCATACCAAGCCTTCATCATTTGAGGCTGAGTCAACCTAAAGGAGACCCAGGACGTGTTCAGTGAATTGTCACTGGTGTTGGTTGCGTGTAGGAATCGAACTTGAGTTTCCGGGTTTGTAGCGCGGCGCGCTAACCGCTACGCCACACCTGACATTTACACACACGGTGCATATTTAATCATAGTTAGAACACTGACTGCCCATGTCCGCGTGGGTTTTCGCCGGGCACTCCGGTTTCGTCCCAGAGTCCACAAAACATGCTGCCGCATAGGTTAATTGGCTCGCAGACTAAATTGCCCGCAGTGCCCGGCGATGGACTGGCGTCTCATCGTGGGTATATCCCTGCCTTGCGCCCTGTGTCTGCCGGGATAGGCTCCGGCTCACCGCGACCCTGTATAGGACTAAGCGGTTTCTGACAATGGGATGAGATGAGCCTCGCGTAGGTCGACTGTAAGCGTCGCCGCTGGAGAGGAATAGGCGGCCGAGCGTGGTGCTGGTTACCCAGTCCTTCTCGTGACGTGCCGGCCTTTAGCACTTGACCCTAGAGTCTGTTAAGGCAACACGGGGGTATTTGGAAGTATCTCTGTCCGCGTGTTCGTGTTCACGTATCCGTTGTGCACGCGTACGACAGCGCAGGTTGCGTGTGCATTTAAAGTCGTCACAGTATTTGTAAATCATTCTGCTTCCCTTTTATTCCACCAATTTATATGGGCTTTTTTGTTACTCAAAAGCCATTTTCTCCTCATTTTATAAGCGTGTCCAAGTTTTTTGTGATTCTATTTGAACACCTCACTAGTCACAATGACACACATTGCCAAATTAATTAAGCTGCTGCCACGGGCAATTAACTACATCCTTTGTTGAAACGATATCTGGCATCACTAAAATTTGCTTATCTGGAAAGAGTAAATCTAAATGCAGCACTGATGCTACTCATTGTGTAGATAAAATGAAATCTGTTTACGAAGGCACTATGCGAGGGAGTCTTGCCTTTAAGACAAACACACACCCGGCTGTACATTTGTCTATCTTTATATTTCGTAATTGTGTCCAGAATCTGTTTTTAATCTAATCACGCCGCCAACGCGCCACGCGTAAAACACAAAACGGCGCCTCGAAACGCCACCATAGCAACCAATTATGCAGGCATAACCCATCTGGGTCAATGTGTACTTCCATGAATTAAAAGTGCAGCTGCCACTGTAGCTAAGTAGCTGATGAAGCCCCGAGGCAGGCTGGCGAGCAGCGTGTACCAGATTACCGTGCAAGCACCACAACAGGTCAGCCGGTTCCGCCGACCCGTTGAATCCCTGCTCGAACAATAACTGATCCCGTGCCCACCCAACGTCTACAAAAGACAAAACTGAAATGATTATGGGGCTGGGATTAGCCTTTGCGGTCAGTGCCTTTACTATGGCAGCCAATTTGAATCAAGTTGACTGTTTGGATCTCGACGCTGCCAGCTAATTTCTGCAGCAGATTAGCACAGTGCGGCGCCTGCTTTGAAGTGAGTATCAAAAAATCACGTGCGATATTCCAAACCGTATAAAATTGTGCACGCATATGATAACGCCAAATCGCAAAACCTCAATTGCCTGAAACTAATGCACATGAAATGTGTTCCGAGGGTTATGACGTTCTTTCCTTGCGAACATTGCCGCGAATGTCAATGGGCTATCGCCTTGTTAAATAAATGACTCCAAACTCGAATTGAACAACGTTAGGAATAATTTTGCAGTGTTATTATGAACACATTAATTTAAGTTGTGGCAAAAAATATATATTATTATAAGCGGGTATAATGGCTCAATCAAGACAGTGTTGGTGCATCAGATAGGAAATCTCTAAATCGTGAGCCAATTAGAGCAGAGAAGAATCGGGGTTTGCAAATTAAGATGTAATGATGCAAAAATATAGGTCTTCTCTATAAACTCGTTACAAATACAAAAAAAAAGTCACAGCATACTAACATAAAATAAAAAGATGTTACATTGTTCCCATTCAGACAATTCAAACAAAAACAATTTGGAGCACACTTTATTCTATTTTTCGTTTATGCAGTTTAACCGCGCTGTCCCAACAATACTCTTGCGTTTCCAGATTCGTTAAGATATGAACATAAATGTGTTTGGTTTGGTGCGTGCGTGCGGTGCGTGCGGTGCGTGCGGTGCGTGCGGTGCGTGCGGCGTACGGCGTGGGCGTGCGGTGCGTATGGCGTGGGCGACGCGTGCGGTGCGTGCGGTGCATGCGGCGCGTACGGCGTACGGCGTACGGCGTGGGCGTGCGGTGCGTGCGGTGCGTGCGGTGCGTGCGGCGCGTACGGCGTGGGCGACGCGTGCGGGGCGTGCGGGGCGTGCGGGGCGTGCGGGGCACGCGGCCGATAAGTGGTGGAAATGCATCGCGCAACTTAACCAGAATCGCAATTTCCATGGAATTTCCACAAGCCCCGTAGATGCTGCTAAGCGGTTCAAAGTCAGAACCCGGCAACCCAAGGTCAAAAATGAGAATATTCATTGAATCGCGTCGCTGAAGATTGAAATACGTACGCCGAGTGGCGTGATGTATCACTTTGCACAGGAGATTACACTCAATCAAGAGAGGCAGATGGCCTACTACGTTCGGAACTAAACTGCTCCCAAGATGTATCATCCACAATGATGCAATACAACACAAAAAAATATATATAAACGAGCGACGCGCAACACACAGAGAAAAGGCCTGCACCGATCGTGCCCCACCCACGTCATCCTATTGAGGAAGGCAACAGGCGATGAATAGGGCGGGTGTGGCAGTGACCACACATCAATGTCCCGATTATTCAGTCCCCGTCAAAGGGATGCGGGGAAATAAAGGGGAAAAGAAGAGCGCTACATCTCCACTTTCCCGGCTCCACCTGTATTCCCATCCCCTCGTATTATGTTATGATTGGCCATTAATTTATTCTCGTGGCATTTAGACAGTGCCACCATTGGTGGAAAGTTGTTGGGAGTCAAAGCATCTCTGTTTCTGTGGGTTCAATATCTGCGCTTTTCCGAATTTGGCCCGTGTGCGCCGCACGCTAGCCCGCTCCCTCCACAGCTGGAATGTTACGAGCTGAATTCCAAGGTCAATTGCAAGGATCGATGCAGCCCATCACGCGTCTGCGATGGATACAAACGATTGCCACTTTGTGGGAAGCGAATGGCTGTTGCCGTGTTGATGACGAATGCAAAACTCCACCATCAAGCCTAGCGTCGCTTCACGTTCATTTGGGAAGGGACGCGCACACGGGACGTTTCTTTAGCATCGACGCTCGTTAAATTGTCGACGCTCAGGTGCCGGAACATGAAGACGGCGATGGGAGGAAGGTGAAGAGGAGGCGGAACAGACAGAGATTGAGAGAGTGAGACAGACTCACTGGAGGACGAGATTGCCTCGCAGGGATGACTGAAACGAGCGAGAAGTTTTATCCTTGAGGAGAGACACGCATGGGAGGCTACGGATGGGAAAAAAAACCCTGCAGCATATGAGCATATGCCCCCCCCCCCGGGTCAAAGGGTAATCTCATAGGTGACAGATCAATCGCGGCTGACAAACGGGTTTTAGTCGCCGCTAAGGGTGCTACCCGGCGAGCGTGGTTCGGCCGCTCCGAGACAAGGAGGGCGCGGTGTCGTCTCGCGAGCAACCCCACGGTGCAACCCCGCGTGCAACCCACGGTGCAACCCACGAGCAACCCCACGGTGCAACCCACGGTGCAACCCCACCGTGCAACCCGCGTACAACCCTCGATGCAACCCCACGGTGCAACCCACGAGCAACCCCACCGTGCAACCCTCGATGCAACCGCACCGTACAACCCACGCGCAACCCCGCGCGCGGCGGCGGTGGAGGCGTAATTACACCGCACGTTCACCGGATGATTTTATCAGTTGCCCGGGTAGCGTCGAGCAGGATTTACGACGCTTTCTGTTCTTACGCAATCTGACCCAAAAACGCCCAATTCACATATATGAGGGTGAGGGGACAACAGCGATACTTGCGCGGTTACTCCCGACATACAAAGACAAAGATCCCCCGTGTAGCCTTAACAGACTGTAGGGACAAGTGCCGTTAGCGAGTATCTATGAAGGTCGACTCGGCACACGACGGGGTGGGTGCCCAACACCACGCCCGGCCGCCTTTGTCTCCCTGGTGGTAATGTTTACACACTGCACTAGGTACTCATTTGAGGCTGAGTCGACCTAGGGGAGGCCCAGAACCGGTCCAGAAAATCGTCACCGGTGTTGGCCGTGAGCAGGATTCGAACTCGGGTCGCTGGGTTTGTAGCCCAGCGCTGCGCTAACCGCTGGGCCACCGCTCCCCACGACATAACCACCTGGCTGAGCCACCTGCGTAATGATAACACGGATGTATTAAACACAGTTAATTACACATTAACAACAAATCCGCAAAAATAACGAATGGAGAACAATCAGGAGGTAAGAGAGAAAAAAAACAAATCGCCCGATGATGCCTCCAAGGTGGGAGGTGAAACGTCGCGAAAGAGCCAGGAGAAACACTCGACACGGCTTGCCCGACAGATCAGCTATGGCGGTCAATTCTCATACATCAAGCCTTGACGGCCTACATCAATACAAAAAAAACTCCATTTCGACTAAATATATCACATTGCTGTGCACGCCACAGTGCAGAGTAATATTATTTTTAAAAAGTAACACGGTTGTATGGATTAAAAGAAACAGATTGTGAAGCGTGAGCAGCGCGCGATAAATGGTTTCATAAACATTTAAAGTTGTACTATTTTAGTTGTTGCTCAACACTCAAGTCAGCAAAATGAAATGAGATGATGACGCACACAGCACGGTCTCTGTGGCGGAAGCGCACGAGTTGGATTCTGGCAGAAGGCGTTGCTCGAAGGTTCGATGTCCGTGAGAGATGAACATCGAGAGAGCGGCGGCGGTGGCGGTGGCGGCGGCAGCCGTGAAGCAGCGGAAATCATTCTCGAGAAGGAAGGTATTCTCTCGGAGCGGTTTTAACGCGAGCGAGTGTGCGAGTGTCTGGCGGCGGTGTTGCGAAGAGGTGGCGACAGCTTTGGGGGGGGGGGAAAACCTTCACGCCCGATGGGAACGGGAAGTCACGAGAATTGGCGCGCCGTCGGGTTGGCGGTATCGAGCGTTCTTCCCCCTCCCCCTCCTGCCGTCTCCTCCTTCGCGATGACCTCGCACGTCCCCCCAAACGTGGGGAGACACTGAGTCAGGCAGCCGGATGGAGACTTGGACGACGGAGTAAGAGTGATGGCGTAAGAGTGATGGAGTAAGAGTGATGGAGTAAGAGTGATGGAGTAAGAGTGATGGAGTAAGAGTGATGGCGTAAGAGTGATGGCG
>JAZEWT010000024.1:2352433-2363829 GCA_036362905.1 Mordacia mordax | reverse complement strand
AAGCGGTGCGTGCACAGGGCCTCGTCGATCCCGCTCGACGAGCTCTACCCGCCGCTCATCGGCCTGTGGGAGCCCGACGGCGAGCGGGAGCCGCGCGAGGCGTGCGAGGGCAGGGCCCCCGCGCGGGTGGACACGACGCGGAGCGGCCTCTACGTGTGGTGAGGGGCCGGAGCGCGCGGGGGCGGCGTGCGCGGCCGCGGGGAGGAGCGGCGCGCGGGGGACGCGGCGACGCCGCGCCGGCGCCGCCCGGCCGCCCCGTCTCGCCCAGCTGACTGCGTTGGCGCCAACAAGATGTTTTGGACTCGTGAAGGATGACAAGGCAGGAGAAAGAAACGTCGCTCCAAACAACGTGTTGCTCCCAACGTTCCCTCGCCGTGTTCACTTTTACCTGGAGCGCATTTCCCGCAGAGTCTGTGTATACTGGATTTTAAAGCGAGTTAAGCGGGAAAAACATAAACGCTGCACAAAAAAACAAAAGAAAATTATCATAGTAATAAAAAACAAGGCTCCTTCATATGTAAAGCAGAAACTGCATTAATATTTTATCTCAGACCAGCACAAATCCTTACAATATTTACAGGCTGTTTGGTCAGTTTGCTTTTGATGAATGTTTTTAGTTAGAAAAAATAAAAAAAACGGAGGAACAAAAAAAACCCTTCACGATTTGTGCTAAATTTGACTGCATAATATTTTCATACATTCACAGCTGTTAATGTTTCCCGAAAGGCAGCTGTAAAATGCTTTCCTTTTTGTTACGATCAGGTAAGACTAAAACATGTCACAAAGAAACTGATGCTGTACAACTGCTTTTCAAATCCCTTTACAGACCCCATGCCTCCCATTACAACACCATTCCACTCCCACCCATAAACTAACCAGTGTTGGTAATGCTGATACAAGCAGACCTTAGCAATTTGTAGATAACGTAGTCTTACATGAGTAGAAAATCGTGTGTCGAGATAGACTTTTGAGAACGATTAGTTTTGAAGTGCGAAAATTAAAATGAGATATTTTGTACCAGTTATCAGGTAAGGATTTTTTTTTGCTGCTTTAGGCCGTTTTTAATATAAATGGTCTCTACAAACCTGCTCTGCGTGTGACCTGATTTTCTGCCATTGTAATCACCGCAAACACAGAGCATACTTCACAATACCGTGCGGCGCGTTCAGTGACTCACTCCGACAGGATATATCCATACAACTCGCAAGGTAAGTTTTCTACAATACAGAGGCACGATGATTGCTTCGAAAAGCTGCTCTCTCAGGACAACTGCCTGAGGATGCCTCCAGCGTGCGAGGCGAAACGTCGCGATGGTGGGAGAGAGGGGAAGCGATCGAGGCGGCTGTCCCAAGACAGCAGCTTTTCGAAGCAATCATCGTGCATCGAGCCGTGAAAACCTAGCATCATTGCAATACAGCGGCATTCTGTCAGGCCTAGGTCTCAGTGCATGATACAACCTCAGGGAAAATAATTCTAAAAATAATAAATATAATACACCCATTAGAATGTTTGTAATAGCCTGTTTTACACACTGAAGTGCCAAAAACAAGTTGCCTAAGTTAATTGTCCGGACTAAATTGCCCATTGGTACCCTCAAATGTTGTAACTTGCTTACCCCCGCCCCACTGGAGAACTGTTAAAGAGAGCTACACAGCTCAAAAGTTCCAGCTTGAATCAGAACTGACTGAATTTTTGAGTGCACCACAGAAGTAAAGCCAAATTGCCCTTTCGTGTTCTGATGAAAGCTAGGCTGCACTCATTTCCAGCAGTGCTACTGAACTAGTGGCAGAAAGTCCATATTTCTTTGACAAGGATCCGTTGTTCAAAAGAAAAGCAACCAATATAGATTTTTTTTTCAAAATCGAGGCTTTCATTTGAACGAGTTGACCCCTGTCATCATTTGAACTCAAGTACACAACTAAGTCAAGCAATCTGCCAAGTACAAACCTGGCCATAATCAGTCTAATTTTGAGTGAAATGTACAGATGTGGTGTTTGCATGGACAATATTTTGAGCATCTCTGAACACGACTTTCTTTAGCAGACCGTTTCAACGAGGAGCTGTGATTTCAACTATTGTTCTGCCGCGAAATATCTTTGCTGCCCGGTTTCTGTCAAATTGTGTAATTAAAACACAGTCCGTGTCCTCTTCCAATTCTCACCCCTGGCCTCGTGCACTAACTCGGCGAGAGTTGACAGAGAGAGGATCAAGACAACGCGTCCAGCCCCGGGCAAGACGACCTAAGACTTGTCAGCCAACCCTCCTTTTGAGACGATGCCACATCGCTCGTGGGATAATACTTAATTCATTCAACGGTTATTGTTCTTTGAACAGAAATCACTCCACTACCTCGTGGCGATACTTTTATGAGTGCTGAACCTCCTCGTTTCTGTAGCACAGCAGGAGTAAAGTAACCCATCATTCAATCACGCACACATTCCTTGTCCAGCACTTACAACGGGGCATCCTGCTAGCAAATTCTGCTACTCTCCAGGCCATTTCAGACAAGATAAATCCCTTAAGGGGCATGCTGGAAGAAATTGCTTCAGATAATAATACAAAGCCAGCTCTCACCACTACCTTAGGCACCCGGTTTCCCACACACCGTCTAAAGCCGGGGCTGTGCACACCAGGATACGGTCGATTGATAAGAATGGATCTGGCTCGTGTTGATGAAGCAAGGTTGTCTCAATCTGCCACGGGCGCACGCTGGGGGCCTAGGACATTTCGCAATCACGCGAAAGTACAACGCGGTGCTCTGTCACAGATGCGTGAGCGGAAATTAGTTTAAAAGAAAAGAACGTTTAAAAATAGACTGAAGCGGCGGCCAGTTTCTCAGAATGGATTCTCATGTGTCCACATCAGACCACACCGAGACAAAACGACCACGATGCTGGCCTTGAATGTATGCAGCCGTCTGTAATTAACGACGCTCTAAAACCCATTGAGTGGGTGTCAAAGGCTTTCTCGCAAATGACGATGCACTACAGCTATTTGGCATTTAATTATTCGTTACATTTATATATAAGTTAAGTCGCAGCAGTGATATGCGCTGGAGCGGTGCTTCACAGCACGTGCAGGAGTAATTGAAGTGACTCCAGGCATCAGTCAGCGGGTGTTGTCTTGCAGGACCATCTGCTGATGTGATGTTTACGCTTTGCTGTCCAAGTCATGCCAAAAGAACATTTCTGCCCCCTTGGACAAATGTAATAATATTGCCGCTGTAAATATAAATGACCAACAGGTAATTTAATCTGCCGATGTCACACGTGCGCAGAACTCGCCATGGAGACACGGTCCTGGTGGTTACCGTTTACTCCGTAGCTTTTAATTTAATTGAATTAAAATGCGTGGGTGTGTCCTACGGCCTTGTCTAGAGGAGGTAGTTACCAAGCAGTGGACTGAGAATGGCCAGAGTTGATTGTAAAAAAAAACCCAAATGCACACACTACCTGGGAGTCAGAATGGTGCTGATGGCGATGGTAATGCATGGATAACAGTGCCACATGCTGCTTAAGTCTAAAAGATTTGGAGAAATATGAATTGCTTTAATTACCAGTGCTGAAACTCACCAGAGAGTCAATCTGTGCTGTGTTATTGTGCAGCAGCCACACTGAATTTACACGTGTAAACCCCTAAAAAGAAAATACATTCTCTTTACAGCTTAAATACAATATGCCTAAATCCCATTCATAACATACAATCAAAGTTACTTGTTAAGATTATATATGGTTTGGCCTTTAACCCAAATATATTCAGACAGTATTGTGCCTTTCAATCTGCCATACACGTCACTTTATTTTATATTGTAAAGCAGCCAATTACGATTATCTGCCCCGTTATTTTTTAGGGGAAAGAAATGAAATGATACCAAATGTCGAGCGTCACGGAAACATGTTTTATTTAGCAAACGCTGCTTCCCTATTCTCAATACCGCAGTGCAAAATGGTTAAATTTGCAGCCGAATATTTTTACAGGTCTACCTTAAAATGCCCGCAGAGCCTTGTTAGTCAAAATATCAAAGGCACGGCTCTACGCTGAATACCCTATTATTATGGCTAGTGTGTGCAGCACGCGTGTGCAGCACGCGTGGTGCACACGCGTGTGCGGCGCGCGACTCTGTCCGTGAATGAGGACGCGTAATTGCATTGGGTGGCGATGATCTCCGTGACCTGTATTCAATTAACGAGCATAACGCACAACACCAGCGGTGACTGGAATGAATGCAGGCCTTGTCCCCCTCTGGGCTGACTCAGCCGTAAGTGAGGATCGAGTGTGTGCACCGACTGACGTAGGTTTTCATGGATCAGTGCTGCTCTTTCAGGACAGCCGTGCCAAGCATTCCTGAAGAGACAGCGGCGGCCAGGTGTGATGCAGGCCACGCTAACTCCCCGCGTGCTGTGGCGGCCTCGTTAAGCGTGGTCTATCACTGCATCATAATAATAATAAGAACTGAATTTATAGAGCGCCTTTCACCCGAGGGTCACAAAGCGCTGCACAGGGCTGCAGCGAGAACGGCACGCCAACAACAACAGTGTAGGTCATGATGATAAAGCAGGGCTGTGTGTGATTATGGTCGAATCGTATAAGATATAATCTAAAACATGAATACCTCCCATACACGATTCAATTAAAAGTTCCAAAAGATATTTATTTTTTATCTCAGTTAAACCATTGTGTTTGCTCCCTCCCCTCCCCCCCATCCATCTTACTCGTACAGTCTGTATCCGGTCTAACAGCCTAAACGTAACACAAGCATAACATATATATTTTGAGCAAAAACAAAACAAACGTTAATATTCACACAGGCATTCCAATTTTATGCCTATATTTTCAGCTCAGCCACGCAACGGTATTCAGTGAACAAAATGCAGCATTACATTACACCCTTACAAAGTATACAATTGCAAAATGTTATATCCCGCGCATTAGAAATCATACGAATAATACGAACAGGAAACGAAAGGACGATGGGTCTTAAAAGCCCCTATGATGTCAAAGCGATGCGCGGATCTAACACCGTTCAAAAAGGCTCCGAGAGTGCACTGACAGCGCTGTGGCGACTTCAGAGAGCCGTGGGCAGCAGATGAATCGGCAAGAACGCGCCGCCAGCACGGCCTCTCGGCACGGCCGCGCTGCGCACGTGGACCCCCATTTAAACCCAGCTGAGCGCCGCCTACGTCGGTGCCCCCGTCTCTTCGGGGGGCAGCTCCGCCGCTGTAATCTTAGTTCCCCGTCCCCGTCCCCCCCGTATCTCCGTACCTCCTCTACAACGCGGGCAATCGTGTCGCCTAAGCCGGGCCGTGTGGATTCGCGACCGTGGCCGTCTATTATTATTATCAAGATCATGATCGGGGCTTTGATCGTGATGTAAAACGGTGAACTGAGAGCGTGTCGTGGTCACAACAGCGGTGATAATCCGATGAATGCCGGGTGACGCCTCCAACGTCGCAAAGGAGAGAGGAGTTACACTCGACACGGCCATCCAGAAAGAGGCGCTATGGAGAGCAATTCTCATACATCGAGCCATGAAACCCAACATCAGTGCACTGCTACAAAGGTATTTATCAATCGTAGAGCCTGCATTTACGCGTCACTGCAAACATTCATCATCGCAACCACAAACGCTGTCATTATATTAGGAAACTCAATGTCAAAGCTGATAAGACTTAAGATTCCTTATCCCCAGTGGGTAGCGCTGTCGCCTCACAGCAAGAAGGTCCCGGGTTCGAATCTCGGCTCGGGTGCCTTTCTGTGCGGAGTTTACATGTTCTCTCCCCGTGTCCGCGTGGGTTTTCGCCGGGCACTCCGGTTTCCTCCCACAGTCCAAAAAACATGTTGCTGCATAGCTTAATTGGCTCGCAAACTAAATTTCCCTCAGTGCCCGGTGATGGACTGGCGTCCCATCGTGGGTGTATCCCTGCCTTGTATCCTGTATCTGCCGGGATAGGCTCCGGCTCACTGCGACCCTGTACAGGACGAAGCGATTTCTGACAATGAGATTAGATTCCTTAGCATTTTTAAACAAAATTCTTTTTTTTTCTGGAGGCATCACGCTTTGCTTGGAGGCTGATCCCTTTTACAAGCTGAGGTACAATTGAGTGGTGAGATAGCGCAGATAATCCCTCCACAGTTTGAAACCTCCTTCCGGCGGCACCTCACCTAAGGCACCCAACACCCTCTCTCCCCGTCGGAATCCCCCTTCACAATTCGATGAATTGTCACAATTTTGGGTGGCAATTCGTTTAAAAAAAAAAATCTATTCTTATTGTGATGTCGAGTGGCTCAAGGATTTATGTGAACCAATTTACCAGTCCCGTACACAAATCAAAAACAACCGATTCTCGCGGAAGACTCAATGCGGCCACGGTGAATATAAGACTCGAGCTTCACTTCCGAATCACTGCATTATTAAAATTTCTAAAACAATAATTTTTCAAATGGAACGTGAACTGTTGACCCACACTATATGCAAGCAGTATAAAATATGCCATGACACGGCCCGAAATTTTTCCAAAAATATCACACGCTCATCAATTCAAGCCTGCTCTGCACACGTGATTAATGACGTGTGCCGCGTTCCCACGGCGCTCTGCCACCGCGATGCATCTCACGCCGGCGTGCGGGCCCGCTGTTAATTGGTACGGAGCGCGGTAACGCAGGCAAGGGTCCCCGGCGCGACGAGGTCAATGAGGAGCCCAGGGCCGCAGAACTGGGAGTCCGCGTTCGCAACGACTCCGGTCACCGTGTGCCGGGAGAGACAACGCCTGGGTGCGATTAATCAATAATAATTATTGCATTTAAAAATATATAAATATTAGAGCGCCTTTCACCCGAGGGTCACAAAGCGCTGCACAGAACTGCGGAGAGCACGGCACGTCAACAACAATATAAGAACGGAAAATCAACATCAATTCTTAAAAAAAAAATTTTTTATATACATCGCTGCAGAACAACATATAAAATATGATCTGACTTTCAACTATAATTATAAAAAATGCAAAATTGTCAGTGTTAATCGTACACGCATTGGGGAATGGTTTAATGTGACATTTATTGCATAATAATAATTGCATTTCCAGAGCGCTAATCACCCGAGGGTCACAATCACTCGATTGACGGGGCAGCGATGCTGTTGCCTCTCGGTACGAGATGGCGCGCGTTGAAGGAACGCGCTCGCGTTCCGCTCGCTCCCTCGCGAGTCAATCGCCGAAACATCATCTCGACCGCGTTGTCGGGGATGGGTTTGGGGTGTGGGGGCGGTGGAGGGAGATCGACGGAATTTCTGGGAAAAGTCTAAAAAGGATGACTCCCTGCAAGGGCAGCGCGTTAACACTGCGCACGTCGTCATTTGAGAAGGAAAGTGCCTCGCGACAGAATGGAAATCGCCGGGCAGGTCACCGCGTGTGAACGCGCGCGGCGAGCCGTGATATCAGATGTAGGTGCACTCGTGACGGCAGAGGGGGCGGCAGCAGCAGCGCTCCTCTGCCGAGACTCCTGCGTGCGTTTTTAACGCCGAATGGCCGCGCATCTCGCCCGCACTCATCTTGTCCAGCACGTCACACTGCGCTTGACGTTAACGCGAAGAGTCTCACGATGAGGCGCATGTTAATCAGCTGCGGCCAGTGATGAGAAATTAAACAATGAGTAAGGGATTCATTTCTTTTTTTTTAAAAGCACACTGCGAAAAAGGCGTGTGTTCGTGGCGGAAAGCAACGGCGCTGCACATCTGTGTGAGAATGGCTCTTTCAAAATAAAATTAATGAGCCACAGCATAGATTCGTATTCTCAAAATGATAGGGCACTCGAAACTAGATGAGCATGTAAAGAAACGTCACTCCCGTTCCACGCCACACAAACTTAATTACGGGCCGTTTAGACCACTTGGACAAACGAACGCAATTAACGCTCCGGGCCTTCTCGGGCAACAAGGAGTTAAGGCTCATTACGATTGCAGCTTCCATGCAGCCCATAAACCCTGGGGGGCCACGGCGGCTGCCCGAGAATGGCCCTAATGTCATCGCTTGTTATTGTCGCATCTCGTCAGACTTAATGTATTCAGACAAGCTTCCAAAAAACACAACGCACGGTAAGGAAGACGCGCGCACGGCCCGTGTGCGCGCTGCGGCTCCGCGCACGCACGGGGCTCCGCGCTCTCGCGTACCTCGCGATGTGTACGAGAGAGATAGAGAAGAGAGGGAGAGGAGAGAGAGGAGAGAGCGACTGCGGTGGCCGCGTGTTTGTAGACGCGTCGGGTTACGGCCGCGTCACCCAGAACGCCCCCAATCGCGTCAGATCTCACCAGGCAACGCAAGTGCGTGCGCATCAACGTGCAAAGGCAAAGCTTCCCCACTACAGCCTTAACAGTCAAACCTTAGCAGGCTGTAGAGTCAAGTGCCGTGAGAGAGCACCCGTGAAGACTGACACGGCGCACGAAGGGATGGGTGACCAGCACCACGCCCGGCCACCTTTGCCTCCCTAGTAGCAATGTTTTGGACACCGCACCAGTTGCTCATTTGAGCATGAACCGACCTAGGAGAGACCCAGCACCGGTTCAGAATAAAAGGGCTCGAGCGAGATTCGAACTCGGATTGCCAGGATTGTAATCCTGCGTACTAACCGCTGAGCCCATCACTGCCCGGTACAAACGTGCGTACACACACGCAAACACTTACACGGACAATGCGTGTGCGTGTGTGTGTGTTGGACACGAGCTATGGCAGCGGTGGCACAGTGACCATCGGTCACACTGTGCTACGGGTCCGGTGGCCAGATATGAGTGCCGCTCACGGCCAGAATTAGTGACGGACGTTTGAACAAGCCCGAGCTGTCCCGCGAAGCCAAGCCAGCCGTAAATAATCACCTGGTGCGCAGAGGAAAAAAAACACACACATTGGAGGATTCTAAAGTGGTTTGGAGCTGCGCCGGCCACGCCAGCGCCTCTACTCTGGCTGTGCCGCGCAATACAAAAATAAATCTGCTCGCTAACAGCACGTTCCCCAGCAGTCTGTTAGCGGCTGTACGGGTGACCTTAACCTTTGCTTGTTTACAAAGTTTGAAATGAAAGCGAGTCAGGACGACGCCGGTGACGCCTCGCCGTTACCAATGCAGCGGCCGCTACGTGAGTAAAGATTCAATTCATTACCAATACCCGCTCAATCCGTTACAGGGTCGCGCGGGGGGGGGGCGGAGCCTGTCCCAGCCGACAAAGGGCGCAAGGCGGGGGCATACCCAGGATGTGACGCCAGTACACTCATAGGTCACACTTTTTTGGGGCAATTTACTCAGCAGGCAAATTAACCTAGTCAGAAGCTTGTCTTTGGACTGTAGGAAGAAACCGGAGTACCCAGAGAAAATACACACGCAGGCACGGCGAGAGAGAACACACAAACTCCACATCTAAAGACACCCGGGCCGGGAGTCGAACCCGGGTCCTTCTTGCTGTGCCGAGATTAACCATGGGCACGGATTATGTTTTGTTCTCTGTGGAAATATTCCTTGATTCACTCTCACGGCATGCAGGGCAGCAGGGCAGCAGGGCAGCCTGGTGTGGAACTAAGTGAAATGACTATGTTTAAGAAAATAGGTAATCAAATCTGAACCCAAGATTACACAAATGCAGTAGCCAGTCAACAAATTTGCAACGTAAAGAAAAATGCTGTAGTAGTTGTATTATTAATAACATTAATACATGTGAATTACCATTACTTCGGGGAGGTATATATGACACTTTAATTTATTTCAATGAATTGCAAGCACAGTGTTATTCAGATGTTGAAGTTATTTTTTAATTAAATGTGCCTTGAAGTACAATGTGACCTCTAAATGCACGCAAAATAATTTTGTTTCATGAGCTTATCTTACAATAAGGTACCCACAAGTATAAGATGAAAAGTTATTTTCTTCATCCAACGAAAATACTCAGTCAAACAAGCCGCTGCTAAAATGTGTTTGCTAAAATTGTGCTTGTAAAATAAGCCAATGTCTGGCTTCGGGTTTTTATTTTATTAGATATCTAGTGGCACCATTACAAACCTGAACACAAAAGGTCCAGAGGACAAATATTTTTAGGATAATAAATTTGAGCGAAATAACAGCACGAGAAGCGGGAGATGGTTTTATTTGTTTAAACATATAACTTTAAAGACACCTATCATCAGCAGCAGCCATGATCAATCAACTGCTAGATAAAGGCCTCTGAGCTATGACAATATCTTGTGGTCTCACGATACGGCCATCCCTGTAACTCCCAAACGCCACCAACCTTCACTGATAAATCTCAACCATTGACTTCCTGTCCCTTGGCCACCACTATCTTTAGTCTTGACCACTGGCAATCATCTGTGTCAGCCTGCTACACTGACTTTTCTGACCATTAAAGATGATGTCACGTCAATAATCATCATTATCCTGTACAGGGTCACGTGGGGCTGGAGTCTATCCCATCACACAGAGGGCGCAAGGCGGGGGGAATACCCAGGATGTGACGCCAGTATATCACATGTTGTTGATTTAATCACTTGCCATTATTCACCACTCTTCGCGCTAAGTGTTACTGTGTCCTGGTGTAATTCATCTCTCAATGCTTCTCTAGGATCGAAGCAATCATCGGTCTAATGATTATCAAATACCATTACGGATACCCGCTGTATTTCACACACGGCAGAGGGATCAGTAACGTTAGGTGGGCAGCTCTAACATCACCACGCGTTACATATCATTCATATTTTTGTCATGCCACGAAATAGACCAGATGTAATGAGGGCAAAACTCAAAACCACATCATTGACTGGCAACATCAATGGAAAGACAAAAGGTGCCGGGATGAGAAGATCATTGGTGAACTTGGCACGGGCACAAAAAGCGAGAGAGGAGAACATCAATTATCGATCGCGGCCTGGAGGCGCATCAAGATAACGAACACCGCTACACAGAGAACGGGTTTCCACTTTATTGACCTCGGAGGGACGTGGGCGTTTGAGTTGATCCCCGACAGGGACTTGAACTTACAACCTCCAGAATGTGATCAAAAATTTCAGCTCAGCTCTCACCCGGCTGCAGCTGACGTGCGTAAAGTAAGCCAGCAAGCAATATATAATTGGAATTTTTTTTTTAAAGTCCCACAACCATCGTCACATTCGCCGTGTAGCTGTTAACGCCGCGGTGGTGCACGATGTGCATCGCGCGTTATATCACCACGTCCGATTACAGGTTTTATAACGAGACACAGAATAGATTTGTTTGCGTTTTTAAAGACTGCTTGCATTGTGCCGTCTCGGTAATAAAAGTGTCATCGATTTCAAAGCCACCAAGATTGTTTTAACAACTGCGGGCTACTGTTGTAGAAACACCAAGCAAAATGCCGCCTTTGAAATCCCACACATGTTTTCACGGCT
>JAZEWT010000024.1:2328591-2345297 GCA_036362905.1 Mordacia mordax | reverse complement strand
CCCCCCCCCCCCCCCCGGGGGGACAGCGTTTCCTCCAGCGGACAGAACGACAAACGGAGAGTGGGCGCCCGAACCCTGCGACACTGGCCTCCTGTCGTGCGGTGGAGCCGAGCGCGTGATCAATAATCCTACACCCCCTTGCCGATATCCAGTGTGCGCAGGGCTGCTGGGAGGCATCCGTCGCTTGTAATCTGGGCAATACAAAAAAAAATGCGATCGGCTTCCATCCAGCCCTGCAGCTCTGACCATGGTTGACTTTGCGCCGCTCGATAAAGCGGCGCAACGGTGAGCTCTGAAGCGCGGTCGGCGGCGATTCCTTCGGCGCTTCTCCTCGCTCGCTCGCTCTCTCCTTCGCGATATGTTGACCCCAGCCTTTGATGAGGCGAAGCGTCGCGAAGCACAGGAGGAACGCTCGACACCGCCACCGCGAGACGGCAATACTTGGCAGATATTTTTATCCAACGAGACGTGAAAAATCTACATCGTTACACGATGGCGAGCTGTTCATGTGGCTAGCGGTGATTATGCTGCGCCCAGGTTGGCACAAGGAGATGGCAATGCTGATGGATCACGGTGTCTGATGCTAGGCTCCAATTTAAAATCTAAGCCCTCTGGACAGTAACATGCAGTACCTTAGACGTTTGGTCAATTGTGGCTACTTACCGATACGATTGCTGGAATTTTGGGGGGAAATTGGGGTGAATGACTACTTCTAGTGCCTGCAGCGGTGACCTAGCTATGTTCTATCAAGCTATGCTCCATCCTCTGCTGGTTGAGGGTCTCACCACGCCATCGTCATCCCATTCATTTCCACAATCCCACAATGGATCTGGACAGGAGCTTATATCAGAAATGGTCAGTTCCCTTCTTCGGTTACCATTCTGTATTTAGTCTTGTCCATCATCTGGCATGCCTTCACAAATAGTCTCCTGATGAAGCCCACTTTCCTTCTGCCAATGTTATAGCTGAAGTTTGTGTTTGTTCCAAGTGTACCTCAAACCAAGGCAGAAATTTTATATTTTGGTTACAATTCGGGAAACGGTGTCTACCGATATTATGCTACTTTTGCTACCAGTTATTTTTGCTTACATATTACATTTTACCTGAGATTGTCTTGTGTTTGTCATTTTGGTGACCCAAGTCACTCGTGCTCGTGATACTATTCAGGGCTCTGTGCGGCGCTTTGTAACCCTGGGGTTAAAAGCGCTCTCGAAGTGCATTTTTTAAAAATCAAAAATAAATGTAACTTGCAACATAAAAGTGTTGTACAGCTTTGTTCCAACTGGGTTTTGTAATTATTTAGGTCCAAGACTAATGGGCTAATGTTTAACAGGTACGAGATGATTAATGACCGAAGAATACAATTCTATGCGGGTGAAAATACTATCTCACACCGACATAAACGAACACGAAAGGTTTAGTTTTGCATTTGTTTTCATCGTGGAGTACATATCTACACACACACACAATGAGCCCTACGTCGATCCAATGCTCGCCGAAGGCAACCGTAAACCGAGCAGCTGAATGGATTATATCACCATCCCTCACCATGTCGGTGAGAGCGGGTTTGTGAACACATGGGCAGCATCGTCGTTGTGTTCGCAAGCACAACACGGCGAGCGATGTTTTCTGCAACGCGCCGCTTCCCACAGCGTAGCCCTGCAGCACATAATGCCTTTCAGAAAAGCCCGATGATCAGGCATATACACGGTATATTGTACGGTCCATTTCCCGTACGTGCCTAATGGACAACTCGGTCATCTGCGGGCCTGAAACGAGTGCCGCAAAGCAGCTGCGTGCGGCAAGAATGTTGAGGGATGTTGAACGAAGACCATGCCCAGGCCTCTTAACGCAGCGAGAGGCCAGTTACGTCTCCGTTTTGCACCGTGTATCATTTGCATTGGTTTGGGCGAGCGGTTGTAAAGAGAATGAATAAAAGCCACATATGAAGGGCGCACACATGTAGCCGTTCAGAACGTTCATACGCTGAGATCCCTCCGAGCCACTGCAACATTTATCGGGGAATAGCGAGCGCTCCGCGCTCTTCCAAAGGGCGATATCGCCGCACGCAGACACGAGCCCAGCAGTTCGCAGGAGATACAAGAAGCCAGACATTCGCTATCGACAAACCATCCGCCAAAAGACTTAATAGCGCGAACTCAATTGTCTGCAGGGTAGAGAGGTGTAATGTTGAATTAAGTAACTTATCGAACTGCTGTGGCGACGTTGACCTGGGGTTCAACCAGGTTTCTCGGAAATGAGAAGCCTGCACGGCAGTGTTGAAAACCGTTAAATCGAATCATCATTCGTGCAAACAGTTTGTTCCGACGTGTCATGTTGAATGGAGCGTAATTCCACGAAAATATATTATCCGTATTCGGGTTTTCAAATAAATAAATACATAAATATACACACAGGACTAAAATTCAAAGTTCGTGCGCTAAAGTTTCCAGAATATGTGGAATGGATTACATATTCATCAGATTTTTGCCCAAAGCGGACAATTTCATTTGATCAAATGTAATTATTAAACAGCGCTGTGCATCTTAAGTACGACCTGTGCTTCGTGTGTCTTACCGAGTGCAGGTGCTGTGCCAGAGTGGCGACAGTGCTTCATCGTTCACGCGAAGTGAAACATGTCTCCGACTTATAATAATTGGCTTCCAGGACAGTTTCTCGAACCATTATCACATCCATGAAAACAAATTGTGTTTTTAATTTCCTTTTAATGGATACACAGCTGAAAGTCTGTCATGTTTAAATTCCCAATTAATTACACTTTTATGAAGCCTCCACACACAACAGCAGAAGAAGGCCCTCTCAAGGTCAAACTCAAAAGCAAGGCGTAGCATTTTCCTCCGTGTAATCGTTAACCACAATTAATTGCTTTACCATTAAGAGATAATTCACGTCAATCACCATATGCCTTGCAGAACACCTGAAAATTATCACCGTGAAAAAAAAACGTTGCGCGGGAGAGAGGCTACACTTTGTTGTGCGCGACAACACTGGGAAACAAAGCTCCTCCTCCTTCTCCACAGGCATCGCCACCGGCACCACAACCACCCGCCGCCTCCCGTTTAAATCACAAACGCAAACTGCCTGACGAGGGTCTCCTCACGTGGGTGCAGCCCCACCGCAAGGTTACCGTGAAATACGGAGGGCGGTGGTGGTGGCCGTAAAGCACGCGGCGAGCGAGCATCTTCACATCCATCAAGAGTAACTCCCCCCCCCCAACCCCTATCAGCGAGCGGCTTAATGCCACCCGCTTCCAAAGCGGGTAGGGGGGGGGCTCCCCCCACCACACCACACCCCCGCCGTGCCAGGAGGTAGGGGCGGTGGGCACGGCGAGGCTAAACACCACGCGGTGGTGGAGCAAACTCTCGCCCGGGGGATCCACCGCGGCGCGGTGGCAATATGTGGACGGAGCCGCAAACGGCACGGATGTCCGCATGGGACGGCGCGGATGGAGGGGGGGGGGAGAGAGATTAACGGACGAAACTCCGCTGCTCCGGCACGCATCGCCCATTAGAGAGGGAGAGTCGGATCTCCGCGCCGCCTAATCACCTCCACTCGTGTACATCTTCTTAGGGAGGAGGAGAGTTTATATGGAAATTAGGGGGCGTAGTACACCTTGGAATTGGTGTGGAAATATCCGACCTTGCCGAACCTCCACGAACTGCTTTTGTGATGGAAAGCTGGCCATTCGTGGCTACGGCTGCGTTGTATGGCGAGCGATTGACAGAATTAACTAACGCGCAATCAGCATGCGCATGCATTGTGCACGTATTTACACATGTGAGTGTGGACAGCGGATGGGAAGCGGTGGCCCAGTGGTTAGCGCTGTCGCCTCACAGCAAGAAGGTCCCGGGTTCGAATCTCTCGGCTCGGGTGCCTTTCTGTGTGGAGTTTGCATGCTCTCCCCGTGTCCGCGTGGGTTTTCGCCGGGGACTCCGGTTTCCTCCCACAGTCCAAAAGCATGCTCCTGGATAGGTTGATTGGCTCGCAGACTAAAATTGTCCCGCAATGCCCGGCGATGGACTGGCGTCCCATCGTCGGTATATCCTTGCCTTGCGCCTTGTGTCTGCCGGGATAGGCTCCGGCTTCGCCGTGACCCTGTATAGGACTAAGCGGTTTCAGACAATGATATGAGATGAGTGTGGACAGCGGATGGGGAGCGGTAACTCAGTGGTTAGCGCGCTGCGAGGTCGAATTCCGCTCACGGCCAACACCAGTGACGATTTTTGCACCGGTCCTGGGCCTCCCCCAGGTCGACTCAGCCTCAAAGGAGTACCTCGTGCGGTGCGTGAACTTTTCCACTAGCTGGACAATGGCGAACGAGCGTGGTGCTGGCCATCCACCCCATCATGTGCTGTGTCGACCTTCATAGGTGCTAAGTAACAGCACTTGACCCTACAGTCTGTTAAGGCTATTCAAGGATCTTCGTCTTGTTGTTGTGTAAAGAACAGTAGTGTCGTGCTTAGTGAAAAGCACCCGAGTTCAACTCCTGACCACAGGTAATATCGGTGACAAATATCTGAACCTGTCTAGGGCCTCGCCTAGGTCTATTGCACCTTAACTTATCATTATACCTGGTGTAGCTGTCAACATCAGCAATGAAGATTCAAACGCAGCCTAGAGTTTGTGATAGCCACCAGCCGGTTATTGCACCATCTCGGCCTTAATAGGTGCTTGCTAACTGCAGTTTTTCAAAGGCTATATGGGGAGGGCGAGGGGGTGGCTCTGCGTGTGTATGTGGAGGGATAGTAGAGAGTTTAGCGCACTGCTCCACAAACCTGGTGACCTAAGTTGGATTTTCCCACGCGAGGCATCTTTTCTGCAGCACAAGCATTTACAGATCTAAGTGTACAAAGCGTATTACAAGTAGATAACAAAAAAAATCATATTGTGAGTAAGTTGGTAATAAAAAGGACAGTGGGTTTTGTTAGCTGGCTGTAATTTTTACACCAGCCCAGCAGAATGCTTTAACTGCTTCTCAGAGAGTACTGAAGCCACCCAAGCTCGACGCCACAACCCAAATTAAAGCCACCGGTCCGGTAAAAAACCCAGGGTTTTTTTTTCAATCCCACAGCGTGCATCCCACTGCGATCCTTCTTTATTTACTGACCAATAATGAACGGCCAGCATCCGCCTGGGTGGCACTGTGCTTAGAGCGCTGAATTCACAATCATTTTCCAGTTCACTTCCTGGCCAGGGTCACCGTAGCACAGGATGCAACTGGGACTGAAGTGTGGTTATTTATAATAATGAGAGCTCTTAAAGCACCCTCTGAGAAATGCTCCGCAATGGCGCTGTAGATCATCAGTTCACGTGGCGCGGTAGAGGCCATTCTGAACAAACAAGTTCTATGTCCACTTGGGAAGAGAAGGACTGAGAGAGCTTCAAACTCCACAAGATACCAGACCATTCCGAAACAACAACGTGGCAACCGCAGAAGCCCGATCAGCAAAAATCATGCAGTGTCCTGGCACCGTCAGGTAACTGTGGACGAGCAAAGAACTTTGTGGGACGTGACCAGTGATGCTCTTACGTAAGCTGTGGCTTGCACCATTGTAAAAATGTGAAATATTATCCGCCAGTGTCAGGATCCTCAGTGGTGGCGCATGCCACCCAAATAAAAACCCAGCACTCGTCTGAACGCAGAGATGTGTTCTGCCTTTCAATAATGAACTCCCACAGGAAGTAAGCCCAGTCACAGGGGACCTTGTGTAGCCCAACGTGCTAACTGCTGATCAGTTAGCACGATGCTTGAATTCGAATCATGCTCACGGCCATCACCAATCACGATTTTCTGAACCTGTCCTGGGCTTCCCCTAGGTTGACTTAGTCTCAAATGAATGCCTAGTGCAGTGTGTAAATATTTCCACTCGGCAGATAAACTCGGTCGTGCGTGATGCTGGTCACCCATCCCCTCGTGAGCAGTGTCAGCCTTCAATGGTGCGAGCTCATGGCACTTCACCTTATATTCTGTTCAGGCTACATGAGGGATCTTGGTGTTGCACATACACACGTGACACACGGACGCTAGCTTCCAGTTTATTTAGTTTCATCGATAGAGATGCCCAGAGAGCAGGGTGGTCTCGTTTGCAAGAGCCATCTGGGGCACACTGTGCCAGCATTGAACAACGGTTGCTCTGCAGAATACCAATCGTGCCATTTGTAATAATTTCCGAGTTTGGCAAATTTTAACTCTGACGTTGGCACGAAATAATAATAATAATGGTACAATGAAATGTAACATCGCCTAATCAAATATACTCCAGGCGCTGTACTCTTGCGAATGACGTCAAAGGATCTTTAGCGTCCAGTGGGAAGCAGATGGCGTGCAGTGTTATGGTTATTCCACCCGCAAGTAATAACTAACACGGCCACTCAATTCGGTCTGTGAACCTTCGAGACAAGCAGCACGGATTTCAGGGTCTCTCACAAAGAGCTGCTCGCCACTCGGTGTCAAAGCAGATGATGCGGGAGCGTAGCTGTGCTCATGATTCCATCAAACGGTGATTGCTTCGAAAAGCTGCTCTCTCGGGACGGCCGTGTCGATCGCTCCCTCTCCCTCCATCGCGACGTTTCGCCTCGCACGTTAGAGGCATCATCGGGCACTTGTCCCGAGCGAGCAGCTTTTCGAAGCAATCATCGTGCACCGAGCCGTGAAAACCTACATCGTTACGATTCCATCAAATATTGCCCTACAGCCTCTTGTGGCGAGGCAGTGATTCCTCATCCACAGAGACAAGCACCGTGACGGCTCAAAGTTCTATCGAAAGCAAGTTTGATGGTCCTCGCTACAGTACAACGAGCAGAGCCTCGTTTCGTTACCCGCTGAGAAAGCATAATTATCAAAAAATATATGCAAGTCATCGTCAATGGGGCTTCAGAAGCGAGTGTCATTCTGGCTGAAAGGAACCGCTGAGCTATGCTGCTCGAATTCACAGTTACCCGCCAAGTTAGAAGATAACTTGGACTATACCTGGAATCGGAATGCAAGCCCATCATGATGCTCCGAGGGAAATATCCCTAGCAGGCCAATTAACCGAGGCAGCATGACTTTGGTCTGTGCAAGGATATCGGAATACCCAGAGAAAACCTACGTGGACTTGGGCAGAATATGCGAACGCCACACTGAAACGCACCCGAGCCTGGGTTCGAACCCTTGACCGTCTGCCTGTGAGGCAGCAGCGCTACTCACTGCACCACCACCATGTCCATTGCAGCACTCGGCTGAATCAAGCGCGATCCTGGGATCATGATCCAGGTACCAAACTGGTTTAGGTGCTTGGGTAATAGAGGTTATCATTTGTGGGGACGTTAGTGGCCTCGTCATAACCATCAGTCACCACACATGAATACAACGCAAGTATTAAACTTAAATGTGGCTCGTAATACTATTGCAAATATTTTCACAATTAATTCCTGAAGAAGCTCCCAGCACATGCTACAAAACGTCAGACATCAGACCAAACAGCATGAAACTGCTTAAGAACCACAGGGCAGAGATTACTGTTGCTCATTTACATTCTAGGGGCTTCATGGCAGCAGGAACACAGCAACTTCTTTATTTGGTTCCAGAACGAGTATTTTCTCATGCTGGCTGTGAGATAAGTCGCTAGCAGGCAAAGTTTGACAATCAAAAACCCGTACTAAAGGCAAAGTAGCGAAATTTCCTATTTAAAAAGTTCTATTGCAATTTTATGGAGACAAAAATATAAATATTAAATTTCCATCATTGTATTCTACATCATTAAAGTTGAACGCATTTCTTGATAAGTGTGCTCACTAACATTTGCAATTCCGTGCTTTATAATGGCATAATTATCTACCCACATGTTGAATTGTGTGCCTTTTAATGTGGAGCCAGCTTAATTTAATAACAGCGTAATGAAATCAGTTTCTCGTGATAAATGCTGCTTTCATCGTGGCCATGTTCAATTAACCCACAGCTCACTCACTCTCTGGTCTGGCTGCGATGCCGATCCAAGACGCCTTCTGAAAATCATCACCTCCCCCCAGCACCATCATGAATAACACCACCGCCGGCCTCAATACCGAGACTGTGATAACAACGTGTACCGCGAGAACACATGGCAAAGCATCATAGTCAACGTCACAAACATTTATACAATGACCAACATGAATCACCGCCAAAAACTACAAAAAATAACCGCTACAATTAAAAGTACCACGAGCGCCATCAAAGCTGAGCATTACCACCGCTACTATCACCACCACCACCACCGTTGTCACCACAACCGATGTCATCACAACAACTGGCAACACAACTGCTGCCGCCATTGCCACCAGCAGTGAAACCCACGACCAATCACACAACCCACACCAGAGACACCACGGCTAATCTACCATCGTCTCAAGCGGCAGGCTTCCCTCCCAGACATGTCACGTAAGAATCCTGTGTCCGCTCTGCGGACGTGGCTAACATTTGACCTCGGCCTGCGTATTACTCTCGGAAACATGGATCCGAGCCACGGCTGCATTGACGACACAGTGTGACGGGCCTGCTGAGCCTTAGCACAAGGACGCCTGCACAAGCGCACCACTGACCTTCATCCAGCACGATCCCTTGTGGTGCCAATAGGGCATCACTTGTTCTTACAAACAACAAAAGATCTCCACTTAATCTTCAGACGCCCATTATATGAATGGTTAGCAAGCACCTATTAGGGACTGCAGGGAACATGAGGGTGGTGCCAGTCACGGTGCCTCATCAGTCATACTTTCCCAAATATATTACTTGATGATACTTCGTTAGTAATGGTTGCACAAGCACACATAAATGTAAAGTATTCGAAAAAATGCTACCATCTTAAAAAGGCAAAATAAGTAATAGCTGATGTATTGGGCGATGCCCCTTCTTCCACAGCACACAAGCCACATAGACAGTGTGAGATTGCTTTCCATGCTATGAACAATTCACGGTTAATGCGGGTGACCTTGTAAAATCTCAGAATCTATGCGGGGTGGGAAGAGAGTTTAAACGTGGTTGGGTGAAACCCAGGGCCAGCACGACAAGGGGCTCCGAGATGCTAAAGAGACCGGAGAGTTTTCCTCCCACATGACAAGACATGCAGTACTGGAAAACATTTCAAAAGCAAACCCTTCTCAAAAAAAAAGGAGACACACTCATATTTCCAAGGGTTTTAATAATTGGCATGACAGCAAGATCCTCCTGTGCTCTCCTGAAATGTTAGCACTATGGAACGTAACGCGGGGTACCGCTCTGGAGATGTAGTAATAATGATGAAAACGATGAAATGCAATTTATAACCTTGTACTGATGTAGGTTTTCAGCGAACACCTGAGGATGCCACCGACGCGTGAAGCGAAATGTCAAGAAAGGAGGGGTACTCGACACAGCTGGCCCGAAAGAAACGCTTCGGAAAGCGGTCGTAGTTTTTCTTTCAGCTCAAGGGCAAGACTTACAAATTTCGTAACACCGATGCAAACATTGTAGAATCACAAATTGCTTACAGCCACTGTAAGCATAACCATTGCAAAAATGTTGATAATTTAACTGGCCTGTGACCCTGCATAGCGACAATTCATTGAATCACCAAGTGGCAATCGATCTCTGTCTACTCAATTCTCAGGGAGGCTATCCTGGGAACGAGAAATTACATTGCTTTCTACTATAGTATAAGATTCCCAGAGAGATAACTTTTAAATGATTTGTGTTAAAAAAAACGTATAAGAGGCAACTACAGCACGGCACATGAAAAACCATCTCCTTTAAACATGATAGCCAACATCGCAACATCTGCAATATTTTGCTCCGTGATCAAGGGTGTGCCAATTATAGTGTTTGGGACAAGTTTTTACAATGTATTTTTAGGCACTCTCTCTCTTATTGTTTCATTTTATCCCAAATGTGATATTGGCGTCATTTCACGAACGTATGAGATTAAGAATCAATGGAGAGCTCCCGGACAGTAAGTCAACCTCAACGTTCTAAGACAGTCCCTGAAAACGGACAACACAGATCAACTCGAGAGATCTCTTCCGTGTGACCAATATCCCCAAACCAGGGGGCAGCCGCTCCCCCATCGACTACTAAAAAACTACCGATCCTCGCGTAGCAGTGAAACTTATGGTTTGAGCTCTGGAAGGTGGGACTTGGCCAAATTAAGCGCTAATCCAATCTGTATAAACTATTACTTGGGCAGTGAGAAAGCTGAGAGCATCAACGTTCTACACTTGAGAACCCAGTTCACCCACAGACAGCTAGCTGTACAAATCAAACGAAGCTATGCGTGTTGCCAGCTCAGCGCTCGCACCTATGAGATGCGGGGGCCACCACTCGGTCTTCAACAGCTTTTTTTCGGAAATTACTTTCAACTCAACAACAAAAACCCAATGCAGCCAGACAGTAAGCTCGTGGTGCTTTGCAAAGCACCGTTTCCTTGGCTCCTGCATGCGTGTTGCGTACAAAGGCATCGTAAGATGGGGGTGAGGGAGGGAACGCTGCAATTCCACTGCGGTGGGAGAGGGGAGTGGTAGTGTAGTGGTTTGCGCGCTGCACTACCAACCCGGCGCCCAGAGTTAAAATTCCGCTCCGAGCCGCAAACACCAGCGACGATTTTCTGAACTGGTCCTGGGCCTCCCCTAGGACAACTCGCCCCCAAATGAATAGGTAATATTGTCTGTAAATATTACCATTAATAATACTAATTGCACTTCGAGAGAGCTTTCCATCCGAGGGTCACAAAGCGCTGCATAAAGCTCTGAAGAGAACAGCACGTCAACAAGAACGACATAAGAACGGTAAATCAGCAACAATAACTTTTTTTGGGGTAAAAAAAAATTCTTTAAGAAACAAGGAAGGAATAAATGTTCCCGAGCAGGTACAGGTCGGCAGAGAGCCATCATCCTTGCACGATTAGAGAGATAGGCAGACAAAAGCGGCCAGGCGTGGTGGTGACCACACACCCCCTCGTGTGCCGTGCCGTCCTTCACAGGTGCTCGCTAACAGCATTCGTCCCTCCAGTCAAAGTCTGCACGGCAGAGTGTTTTGTCTTTGGCGCTACTGCACCCACGGCGTCTCGTGGGGCGGGTGGAGGCAGCGCCTCTCTGCCAGCACCGACGCCACAAGCACATCTCAGCATCCTGCGCTCACGCACTGCACGCACGCACCGCACGCACCGCACGCACGCACCGCACGCACCGCGCGCACGCGCACCGCGCGCACGCGGGCAGCGAAAACGTGTGGCCTCCCGTGAATCGATACGCCATCGCACAGGCGGCCAGGGCCTGCCGTGGTAATTAATGCTAGATTTGATAAACTGCCCCATCGAGTATCGACCGTCACCGCCCAAACAAATTGGGCACCGGCTCACCGTGTTTATTTTTATATTTATTGAGATTCACTTGGCGAGGCGCGTGCACGAACGTCAGTCAGTTCGCGGAATCCTTGTGCGCTTGTTGACGTTGCGGTCCCGCGAAAGCGGGGACAGCAGATCAGCCCCCCCCCCACCAACCCGTCGTGTTTGTTCGTCCGTTACGTGTCCTGTGACTCTCATTTCATGGGGGTGTGGGAGGGGGGGGGGTTTCTGGTTTGCGACATTCACAAGGCGATACGCTCACCCGAAGCCAATGTTCAACAGCATAAGAACAGAAATGAATTAGCAACGGGAAAAAAAAATAGGAGGCAATTAAATGGCCGTCACAAGACATATGGACCAAAGTGTACTTTTCTCCTCCAGTCTCGCGAGCTGTTCTTACTGCCGTGACATGTTGTACCTTTTAAACAATGTGGCAACTCTAATTGGGAACATCACAAAACAGTGGGACCAGCGAATTGTCAGCAGCTCATGGTCAGTTCACACGTGCACAAAGACTCATGCTGACGTATTAGTACTATTGATAGTTACACGTAAGGAGTGCTGAATGCGGATTATAACAGCATTACCCAGGCAAACTCCGGCGAACTCAAGTGGATACCGATTACAAAGGATCCCACAGTTGCGTCCATAAACCCAGTTGCTGTCCCGCCGTGCATCTTCCACGCCAGAGGGTGGCTTGCTTGACAGTGTCGCACATTTCCACGTGATCCACCAACCCTCACCTCCAAGGCACTGCATTAAAGACGCGAGCAATGCACGGAGGCTCAGTAAAACTAGTAGCAGAGTGGCGTGGAACAGAGTTCCATGCGAAAAATGTCAAACACCCGTAGACTGACGCGAGCGTCTTCAAATGCTACCGTCCACTCTTGATCGCGGGTACAAAATAGCGACGCGTACGAATAACGAATCGTCATTATCCGTCTGACTGCAGATGCGATTAATGCCTCCGGCTCGCGCACAACATTGAATGCATTGCGAACTGCACGTAAAACTTACAATTATGAAATGATGTTTTGAACTCCAAACCACATTCACAATACACTCGAATTTGCATTTAAATGCTGGTTGTGCACGCGGGGGGGGGGGTAGGATGCAATTATAGTTAAACAAGTCTTCGATGTTTTGTTTTGCTGCGGACAAGAACTGCAGAATGGGTAGTTTCGTACACGGAGAGGGCTCGTGTCGCCTCCCCCTCTGGCACTGGCTCACGACGAGCTCTAACGAGGGTGAAACGTAGCCGTGTCGCCCGTGGCACGACTGTTAGCCTAACGATTACGCTAAACGTATCGGTGAGTAAATCGTCTTCTTATTGCTTTGCAATACTCACTCAAGCAGTACTCACTCCTGATTTAATACATATTATGTAGCTATACAAAGACAAACAAAATTCCATCCACAACTATGATTTTAGGGGAGACGATGCTGATCAGGACCGTCAGAACAGCCTAAATATGTGGCCACTCACATTGCGTGCCCCCTATATTGCCACACGCACAACATGCTGCTTAACGGCAATGGTCCCAAGCTCTGTCTTGAAAAACGCTTGGCCTGAAGGGGTTTATCCCAGGACAGCCCTAGGGCCTGAAAACGCGTGCAATCGATAAAGAAAGCATAATTTACTCACCCAGTGATTATGGACAATTCTCTAAGTATGGCCTCGACAACAGGACCCCGAGGCCACGGTGTGAACAGTGGAGTGGGGTCTTTTACGGCCACACGATATTACCACTGGGAATGGCTACGTATGGTCCACGGACCCACAGTAAATATTTCATTTCGTGATAACGTCTCAGACAGCGACATCTGCGTTGTAACAACAGCTTTAAATCGCCACAGAAGGCGCAATTTCGCAATAACGTACGCACTAAGAATGCTGTCGCATAGTCAACTTGTATAGGGCACGAGCAAAAATCGACATCTCGAAATGATTTCAAGCACACGTGGCCCAAAATTCTGCCCTAGCTCAGGTACGATTACCTGCTCTCCTGGCGTGCAATTAACCAATGTTGGCGATGAGACCTAAACGATTAAACCCCGAACCTCGCTAGGTTGAGTGCCCTCCCCATTAGTCTCGCCAACGATCAAATGTCACTTCCATATGGAATCTGCACGACCGCCGTTAGACCGCCCCGTGGTGGTGAGATTGTAACTGCATTGTCATTTGATTTTAATTTGGGCGTGAAGACTTTTGGCGGATCTGAAGACATCTCGTGGGCCCTGCAAATTCCCCACAGCAGGTGTGGTGAATACAGGTAGTTACACAGTGGCTCTGTTCCAGTGTGTTTGCCTTGCCCGTGCTGGACGCATCTGCGAACTTGACAAATCCCCATGACTGATAGCGCCGTCTCCTGAACTTGGCCACCTGCCACCCGCCCTCAACAGTTCTTGCTTCATTTCTGCAATTAAAATAACGCTGAATGAAATCGCATCGCAGAAAAGGCTTTGCATTTGCAACCGACGGCACCCGTCTCGTCTGCCTTTCCGTTCACTTTCGTCCGCGTGATTGTACGAGAGACACCAGACCGGCGCGACGGTTAACCAAAATACTGGAGATGACCGGCTGAACAATGCACGCGCGCGAGAGGACATTCACGTGGTAAGATTCTGCGTTGCGTAATATTTTGATGTGAATGCCCCTTGTGCTCCGCACGCGCCACTGGTCTGCTACGGTGTGCCCTCTTCCGCCGCCACAGACTTGCACCACCATAGCCAACGCGAGCAACCAAACAACGCGTCTGTACCTCTCCGGATCTCCAGCACACCGAGGGCTGTCCGCAAGGATGGGCGTGACTCACTGTACCTGAGGGCGTGTCCGTGCCGATACGTCAGCACTTTAATATATGTGCGACCATCAATATGTACAACTCAACATATCGGTAGCCATTGGCTACACATTAACAAGTAAACCTGCGAGCGGAACAGATAAAAGTAAATTCCTTCTGTCGACAGAATATACAGAACGCAAGATCCTTCATTATTGTGCGTCGAACTCTTCAATTATGCCTTCGTTGTGTACTTGTTGCTGCACTGCTTAATAGTATTAAGCCAGATTAGAAAATTATGGTATCAGGTGAACCAGGCACATGATCAACAGAGGTGACCCTCGGGTGAAAAGCGCTCTATAAATGCAATTATTGTTATTATTATTATTCATAAGTTGGGAAACGAATGTCTTAAAAAGAAACTCGTTAAATATTTACACATTTGGCTTATGTAATAACGCAACCCAAGTGATAGTGTAAGTAAATAATTATAAAAGCAATGCTTTTTGCCAGCGGGCCAGAAGTTTAATTAGTTCCATAACCGTAATTACTGCACTCTGTCTGCATATATTGCAGCGAATATTGGAACATTGTTAACATTATGTATGGGCTGATTGTGGGTGTGTTCTAAGTTAGAGCAAAGATAAATTATTCTGGCCAGGAGGTCTTCACACCAACACATTTGCATTGCATAACTACAAGAGAAGCAATGCAATAGCAGATAGGGGCTACACAGTGTTGTAATATTTACAACGTTATCCATGCAGGCCGAGTTGGGACTGAAACTGGCTCGAATATGGAAGATAACCAAATGTAAACTACACGGCTTTAATACAGGATGGCTTTCTGTAGTTGTGTGTGGCGTGCCGTGTATTTCACGTAATCCTTTGCAAGCGACTTGTATTGCACCTTAGCTAAGAAATAATCAGATTCTATTCATTTTAGTTATTCGACAACAGGACGGGGCGGCACGGTGGCCCAGTGGTTAGCGCTGTCGCCTCACAGCAAGAAGGTCCCGGGTTCGAATCTCTCGGCTCGGGTGCCTTTCTGTGTGGAGTTTGCATGCTCTCCCCGTGTCCGCGTGGGTTTTCGCCGGGCACTCCGGTTTCCTCCCACAGTCCAAAAGCATGCCGCTGCATAGGTTAATTGGCTCACAGGCTAAATTGCCCCGCAGTGCCCGGCGATGGACTGGCGTCCCATCGTGGGTGTATCCCTGCCTTGCGCCCTGTGTTTGCCGGGATAGGCTCCGGCTCACCGTGACCCTGTATAGGACTAAGCAGTTTCAGACAATGAGATGAGATGAGACAACAAGACGGATGCGTCCCAAGTAAATGCAGCTTTAGCAGCGTACGTACACGTGTAAGATTACACTTTGCATTGCCTTCATTTTACCCGGACATTACGTTTTAGACACTGGTAACATTCATTCGTTAAATGTCTTGCCGTAGAAAGGGGTGGGAGCAGTTGCGTCGCGATTCGCACGGTCCGCTATGAACCTGAGTGCGACTCAAGTCGTGGCTTACATCGGTGCGAGAGACATCCGGACCTGTTCCGGGCTCCCAACCGAACCAACCAGCAACGGACTCCCTCGGGGTAAAGCCTTCGCGCAACCCACGTGACCAACACGGTGTGGGCAGGCATTCATCCAAACAGCGGCTTGGGAAATGACTCCCGTTGCTTATAATTATCACTATTATCTCAGAGAAACGTTTGAACGTATGTACACGACACAGAAAAACAACAACTTGCGAACGAAAACAAATAAACTTAAAAGGAGTAAAACAAGTTCAAGTGTTGTCTAGTGATGAAATGTCCACGTTACTATGGAAGAGAGAACGGCCTATCTAGTATCCGTTCCTACCCCTGCCAGTCCCCTTGTTCACAATACGCAACTCATTGTGCAGTCGAGACACAGCACTCAAATGCATTAGCTCTCCGTTCAAGGGCTGTAATTGTCTGACTGGATGTTGTGTTTACTCAAATTGGTTAAAGGTTGTGATAAAGAGCGCGTGTGCCTGTGCGTGTGTCTTGCTGCCTGGTGTGTTGCCGATGTGCCCTGTAGAGGAATCGTGCGCTCGCTAAGAACCCGACGAACACAACTCAAGTCCTGCTCACAGCGAATATTTGACTGAGGGGGGGCTGGGGGGGGGGGCAACCCTACGTTAAAAAAAAAAATCGGCACGTGGTGTAGTGTGAAACCATCGGGACCGGAGATACAGAGGTGGTCTGTGACAGTGATAGCCACCCACCACTTCGTGTGGAGTAGTGGCCTTCATAGACATTGCCAAGAGCAATTGACCCAACAGTCTGTTACAGACTGCAAAGAAACATTTATCTCTTTGTGTGCCTGTGTGTGTGAGATGAGTGCATCACTTACAATAATTATTATTTGTAACGCGCACACATTTCTAGAACCGCGTGCGCGTTGACAATTCCCACAGCTGAGCCTGGCTCGGCTGAGCCCGAGCCGGGCTCAGCTGAGCCGGGCTCAGCTGAGCCCGGCTCAGCTGCATCGACTCACTCATGCCACATTTCCAACGCCGATGGCCATGACGATCAGCTCACGCTT
>JAZEWT010000024.1:2294500-2308288 GCA_036362905.1 Mordacia mordax | reverse complement strand
TCTCTCACTCACCAATGTTCATGCCTTTCATTTATTAACCCACTTAGATCCATCACTCGTAGCAAGTACATCGCTTACTCACATCAGTAAACTGTACATTATTTTTCCAGTTCATCATCACCAATGATCAACGTGCTGCTGGACAGAGGCCTCCACACACAGTCGCCATCTCTCACAGCCCTGCAACAATCCACTCAGCATGACAACGTAACTTCACCAAACGCACGGACCAAGCACCTTCTCCCCAGGTATCGTAACCTCATCGTGATGGGGGGGGGGGAGCGATTGCGGGTTCCAATGAAGCTCGGAGCTCTATCACCTGCAATCTAGCACTCCTGCTAGAGTCTCCCCCTCGGTGAACAGCTCTGGGCCAGGGACCAAACAAATAGACATTCGAAGATCTTCCAACAAAACGAGGTTGGCATTGAAAAGGGGCGTCCGACTGTAGAATTTTGCTCCAGTACCTCCACCGTTGGGGGAACAACTGGCCAATCTGGCTTGACCTGAACACTGGCCGTGTAAACCAGCAGCAACAACATGCAGACGAAGCATCGGGCACATTCCCTCGCTGGGAAACCACTCCATCGTTATTCTCAACCACAAGCCATCAGCCCTATTGACGGCCTGTTACAATAATGGGCAATTTTCACGACTGGCGTTTGGGCAATTACACCAATATACAATGATTGTAAGTTATGCCACAGGGTCTCCAATGCCGACTTTCGAGCAGGCTGAACACTCGGGTAGTTTTAAGCAGATAAAGCAGTGGTGAAAATTGAACTGTCAAGTCAATGCAGACTGGTTCATTGAAGACAATCAAACTGACCTTTACGCCATTGAGCCGTCTTTCAATTAAATTGAGGCAAGTTTTTTTTTTTAGAACAACAAGTCAGCGCTTATTTGCTCAGGAAGCCTCACTGGGTCCCAATACATTTTTCATAAGATTCCTGCTTGGCATTTTGGGCCAATTTCTTTGAGAATGTTTCCCCCCACATTCTCTGCTGCATATGATAGGATCCACGATCCACCTAAGGGCATGCTTAAATGCAACTTGGTTTTTAATAGATGTTTCGCAAAGCCTCGGGAGAAAAAAAAATAATGGGAGGCTTGCTCGACAATCGAGGTGCCACAGAAGAACACGCCAACCAACAGCTTTATATCAAAATACCGAATCTCATTAATTTTTTTTCTCTTCTTAATTACGGAGGGCACATCGTTCTCACGTGCGACGATGCGTTTGACCCAGAATAACAACTCGTACGGAATCACGCGCCAGCACAGAGTATTTCCCCTGGCAAAAACAAAATAAAACCACTATCGTGCAAAAAAAATGTACAAAGCCGACCGATTCTCGTGTCCACCGAGAGTAGATCCTGTGGCAGAGAAAACAAAATATCGTCGTTGGTCATACTGCACATGGCAAATAGTGGTGCTGTTTCCTTCAATTACGTTGTTTGTTTCTCTGTGATGTAAAGCTCGTTTAAACGAACTGCAGCGTATTTCCCAGGTGGTCATATGGCCCTTCAGGGAAATTGTGTTTTACTCATATTCACGAACAATGCATCAGACAATCACACGCTTTATTTCTGTGTGGAATTTGTGTATTCTTCCCCTGTTCTGCATCGGTTTGTTGTGAGTTCTCCAGTTTCCTCCCACAGATAAATAAATAAAAAACCTCACTAACTGGCCAATAACATTACAATATATCGGACGCAATGTCTGCCAAATGTTGGCACCAGCTGGCTGAGTGGCTGCCTTTCCCACTCCTCTCTGTGGCTTCCTCGCTATGCCTCCATATCCATGTCTCATCCATGACCAAGCACAGCATCTGCGTGCATTCCAAGTTGCATTACTATATAGGGAACTGCACAGCAGTCATTTGTAGGAAGACAAAAATAATTCCTCGATAAACTCTACACATGTGCACGTGGGGGTTAACTCTTGCAAAAATGCACAGGCAGGTCGGCGAGCCTACTTATTGCACTAACTTACTTCCCATAAAGAGGCAACATGAATTGCGATGCATTTTTCGAGAGGGAAATAGATGAACTATTTGACTACAGACCTTGCAAAAAAGGCCTGCTAAGAAATTAAATACTTTGTCAGGCATATAATAAAAACTGTTCATTTGGATAAAACACTGCATTCCAATCACGTGACTGGCATATGAATGGGTGAGCAGCTTGATGATTATTAGGTCAATGTCGTGCAAGCGTTATAAAAGGGCTTCCTCATAAAGAGGCTCATTCAAACACAGTTTTCCCTCCCCACGAGGAACCGTTTAATTAATAAATGAGCCACCGTGACTTTTGTAAAGGTCACCGATACAAATGGCATGCAGAATTACAGAAACGTACCGTTGTGTGCCGTTCTGGGTGTGTGTAAAAGTGTACACAAACGGTAAACCCGAGAGTACAGTTGTGCACGTGCGTGCGAGTGGTTTGTGTGTGCGAGGGTGTGTGCGTATGCCTGAGTGCATTGTGGGAAGCCAAAAGTCACAGACTATTGTTAGCTCACCTCCCCATCATTGAGAGGTGTGGAATGTTGGTAGTGGGGGTTTGCGCCCCCCAATAAAGATGATTGTCATTGGAGGAATGCAGGTCAGGCCCAGGAGTCAGATGACTTCTGTGACCTCCTGCTCCAGGTTCTGGCTAAAGTGGCCACTCGGGATAGTCATCATGTTAGGTTACTTTAATTCCTGAGTGGATTTTGATGCAAGTACCTGGGACGAATTGATTGAAAGAAATGGGCCATATCAGCTCAATAACAACCGGAGGCTGCTAGACTTCTGTGCAGTCCATGGGCTTGTTATCACCAACACACTATTACGGCATCGGCAAATCCACGCAACATCATGGATGCACGCCACGTCCAAAAGCAACTTCTGGTCTACATAGTGACAGAAGAGTAATTGCGGGCTCATGTTCTTGACACTGACTATTAGCTTGTCACTTGTAAGATGTGCCTGCCATTCTTTCACTCTGGTGGTAGGCATTCAGCGGGGCCCCATTCAAATCTACAACAGCCTGGTCTCGGCTTGCTGATGAAGGCTGCGAGAATTTGGTCGTCACTTGCAGCAGGAGTTGTCATCATCGCCTTGTTTCTGATGCCGTGGGGAAAATCGGTGTGGCTCATCCAGCCACATTGGCTGCATTTGGTACACAGTCCACATCTCCCAGAGACCTAAACGTGTCTTGCAAGTGATGGCGCCAGCAAAGTGCGTGGTTGCCTTCCCCCTGCCTCGGTCGTTTCCTCGCACCCCTGAGTCACTCTCTCTTCGAATTCCTTCGACACTGAACGAATACTTGGCCACTTGTTATACATTCTATTTTAAATACAGGCAGTGCTCGACTTACAAACGCTCGTAATTATGAACGAACTCCCATAAGATCCTATCACTTGTAGTGTTGAGAATACCGCATGAAGTCTCATCTCATCTCATTGTCTGAAAACGCTTAGTCCTATACAGGGTCACGGTGAAGCCGGAGCCTATCCCGGCAGACACAGGGCGCAAGGCAAGGATATACCGACGATGGGACGCCAGTCCATCGCCGGGCACTGCGGGGCAATTTAGCCTGCGAGCCAATAAACCTATGTAGCAGCATGCTTTTGGGACTGTGGGAGGAAACCGGAGTGCCCGGCGAAAACCCACGCGGACACGGGGAGAGCATGCAAACTCCACACAGAAAGGCACCCGAGCCGAGAGAATCGAACCCGGGACCTGCTTGCTGTGAGGCGACAGCGCTAACCACTGGGCCACCGCACCGCCCACCGCATGAAGTATAAAGTATAATATGACATATTGTGTTCTGACTTGAGGTTTTATAAGCTATACGAATCAACAACCCTACAAATAATGTACATAATCCGAAGTGCATCGAGTGCATTACTGCTTTGTATACAGTACGGTATAATGTTGAATACTGTACGGTTTTACAGCTTGAAAACAGACTTAGGAACGGAACTCGGGAACGAAACCCATTCGTAAGCTGCGCGGGGCTGCGCGCACCTACCCGCAGCAGCCTGCGGCGCGGGACGCGCGCGCGAAGCTCACCTGCATGGAGGCGCCCTCGACGCGCGCCACGTACGCCACGCGGTCCATCAGCGTCACGGTGACGGGCACCGACACGAAGAAGCCGCTCACAAAGGCGCGCAGGTAGCGCCGGCCCATGGTCGCCATGGAGCGGTCGTGGCCACGCGCGGCGACGGCCTTCTGGTTGAGACGAACGGCAAAAGGTCACGCGGCGGGATTAGTGGAGACAACGCTGCGACTGGAGACCCAAACGTCGCAACACTCTGATCTTGATCTTCCTTTATGGCTTTGAGTAACTGGTTAAAATAGCAGAAAGAACAAAATGTGACAATTTTGAAACTCAGGTGCTTTAGGAGACTATGGTACAGTCAATCAACGTGATATGCTCCATTCCCGACAAGTACAAACGCTGGATTAATGGACGTGAGTCGCTGGATGGGATATACAGAGATGTGCCTATGAGCTGTAGAGTGGCACGGTGGTCACATCTGAGCCTCACAGAAACTCCTGCATGATGCGGTTCTATTCCCGCTTTAGGTGAAATTGTGGGGCGTTTGTGTGTTCTCCCCCTGTTCTGCATGGATTTCCTCCGGGTTCTTTTGTTTCCTCCCACAAAATTAAAATAAACACTCATTAATTAGCATAATATACAGACAACAGTGTCTAATAAATGTTGGCGCTGGCTGGCTGCATGACTGCCTTCCCCCTCCACGCCTCTCTGCGGTTTCCTCTCGCCTCTATATCTGTGTGTTGTCCATGAGTAGGGTGGAATTTGCACGCATCATAAATTGTATTAATATAGTAAAAAAAACTACATTTGGTTCAGAAACTATTTAAGTGGCTTCAGAAGTAGTTTGGTCGCACGTTTTGTTGATGGAGTTAAGAGTGCTCGCTGCCAGTGCACAGCAGCAACTTTAGTTTGGTCAGTTAACGAAGGTGTACGTGAAACACGCATTGGATGAGAGAGCCAGGCAGTTAAGCGGGCATGCCACTCAGCCAGACTGCACCGAGTTTGGCGATTCAACATGCAAATTATAAGTGGGAAAATTTTAAAATCAGGTCCTCTGCTGCAGAGTGGACGATAGACCCTGCGGACAGCAGGTCACAGCATTCTGCTGCACAGCTCCAATTAAATACTGATAATGAAATGCAGGTGACAATAAACATAGATATGCTGTAATGTGTCCCCATATAAAATCGGTCTCCAAGGTCTGTACTGCTAAACAATAAATCTCAATTTTCTCTTACGTGATTAACAAGTGAACTTCATAGCTATTTCATAGTGTGTTTTATAGCAAGCATAAAGCAGTCACTGAATAATGGATATTAAAGTGAAAGTTGGATACTGTGTGGCATCATTGGCAGGAATGATCACGGTGTGCCAGTACCATGGGCACGGTTCCAAACTTGCCACAAGCCGTCTTAAAACACACCAAGTAATTTATGGTTGACTGGAGCGTCCGTGATGCTACTACCAAGTACACTTCCTGAACGCTCAGTTCTACTTGGCTAAGGCACTTTATTGTTTGTGAAATGGTATTTAAAAATTAACTGGAATACGTAATGATGGAATACTTCAACAAATTATACCGATGTTATTGAGGGTTTCTCTATTTAAAGGATTTTTTTTTTATCAAGGATGTATTTTTTTTGAGGCAAATCTCCCTGAATATCAGAACTCTTTTCTTACAAATCATTGCTCGAATTATTTGACAACTTGTTTTTTAATGATGTAGGTTTTCACGGCTCGATGCATGATGATTGCTTCGACACTTCGCCTGAGGATGCCTCCGTGTGAGGCGAAACGTCGCGAGGAGAGGAGAGAGAGCCATCGACGCGGCTGTCCCGAGAGAGCAGCTTTTCGAAGCAATCATCAACTTTTTATTTTTTGAGCACCGTACATTTGGTGCAAAGTAAACCGCCAGTTAAAAACCCGCACTGCATTTTAAATCCCATTCAATTGCGGCACAACACTTTATCAAACTACTTGTAGTGCCTCGTTAGGCACTTCACCTCACCATGCCGGAACGTCCAGTCCACACAATCCACCAACCTTACCTCAATGTTCCTCTCATTACTGCCATGTGCTTCCACGCACTATCGCTCATCCGGATAAGTGAACATTTCAGTGCTGGCATGGTAAGATTCTCAATGGTCACATTTTTGCCAACAAATAGAGTGATGATTGCTTCGAAAAGTTGCTCTCTCGGGACAGCCGAGTCGATCGCTCCCCCTCTCTCCCCATCACGACGTTTCGCCTCACACGTTAGAGGCATCCTCAGGCGCTGACACACATACAGTGTCAACTAACACTGTTCGTGTCCGCTCATTATGAACAGTCACTCATGACCAGGCTGTCCTGGTCTTGAGTGCGCCTCCGTTTAAACAAAATAAACTTGAAAATACAAGTGTTATTGTTGCTCCACTGATGGAAAAACACTGGGATTCCATTATCGGATTCAAATCAAAACCACTATTTGGGATTAAAAAAAGCTGAATAATAATAATATGTTCCATACCATAATTGTTGCGTTAATGGCCACTACCATACTGGCATGGCATACGGTCTTCAGAGTAAGCTCCGGATTAGAACTGTGTGTTAACGATATAATCAGTCAGGTGCAAATTAATTCATCTTTTAAAACGTGCAGGAGTCGCTGCGTCCATCTAAAGTACATTGGCAACAACTTTCGGCCACGATGACATTTGGATTATTAAGAGTGAGTGTGAATTTCAAAACCTGCTTGCGAACAAAGCTTTGGGAAGGACCGATACATTTTAATCGGACCTGATTATTTAAAAAAAAAAACTCTCCGAATAAACGGCACTTGCTCAACCAAGACCAGTGAAATGGCCATGTGAAAACTCATCTTCCTAAAGTTCAACAGCTCTAACCAGGAATAGCACACAGCCACTCTCTGCTTTACGAGTCCTCTGGGCTGCCCTGCACACGACTGCAACACCACAACCATTCGGGCATACAACAGTTACTTGCATAATGGCCTCTATAAAAGAAAACATTACATTGCTGGCTAATTAGATAGACAAATCACGGCACTGCTAGGAGGCACCTGTCATTGTAATAACACATAGCGCCAATGGCTGTAATGTGTAATGTATGCTGTAAGTGCCCCTCTAGGAGGTGAGAACGAGCTTGGCAGGCTTGCGTTGGCAAAAACAATACCCATTAGCGAGCCTGTACTGTGATTAAAATTGCATGTTTTATGCTTCTTTTATTGCAAACATATATTGTGCATTTTTGTTGTTGGCACGAGTCCTTGACACATTGAGCGATATACGATTTCAAATGCGTGTTATGCATTAATAACCGTACTTGCACACATTATACGCAGTCTAACGTGTGCCCTTAAGTTCCATTCTGTTGCCTCCCAGTCCCAGTGAACACAAAATACTTGCCAATCTTACTTTGCCCGTTCACTCGAGAGCTTGCGGGGATTGTGTATTCTTTACAGAGGTAAAGACGCACCGAACTTTGATCATCGATGCTGCAGACAAATGCCAATTTCCATTTGCGAGGTGGCTGTGGGTTTGATTTCATTAATTCTCTTATACACTATCAATACCCGCTTAATCCTGGGTCACGGGGGGGGGATAGGGGGGGTGCATCGCAAGGTGCACTTTTTGGGGGCAGTTTACTCAGCAGGCCAATAAACGCGTGCTTTTTAGTCAGTTTTAAATAGGTGATGTAGGCATTAAGAGTGCTAATTACAGAAGCGTGCTTCACGCACAATGCCATGAAGTCATCAACATACATTGGTGCCAGCTCTGTTCCTCTAAACATCGTGAAGTTGCACCGTGCATTTTCCAGGTGGGATTATAAGTTGTACTTACATTTATAGCAAGGTGACGTCCTTTTATGCCAAAGGACATGCACCGGTCAATTCATATCATTCCTAATCCTAATTGATTTATTTTGGAACAGATCGTGGAAATATGATCAGAGTTCATAACACCCCACCACCGGACACGGTCAAACAAATCAAGACGTCTACATCTAAGCCAACAGAAAATGGTCCAGATTGATAATGTTGGGCGTGAATACCTACTTGTGAAATCTAGCATATTGTAAACTTTTAAATGATTGAAACAAAAACAGGCATAGGTCGTAATACAGGAACCATACATTAAATTATTTGTGACATTGGCTGTAGTTATCATGGTTTAAAATGCATATGACAAGGTTTTTTTAATATCTAAATAAAACATATAATAGACTTACATCGACATATAGGAATTTATAGGCGAGCAGCTGTGAGAAGTGACACTTTGCAATTCATAAAAAAAATGTACTTAGCAGCAAGGATAGCAAACGACTCTGCTGTGCGACTACCCAATAGGCAGAGTTCTATACATTAGACAGCATTGAGTTTAGTATGCCATACTGGTATCTCCAGGGCAACTAACAATTGATTACTCAAATAGAACGGATGCTAATACTCATGGCATATCCATTGCATTGAATCAATTGAAAATGTGATATTCGTGAAATGACATTCATAATTTTCCTTGGAGCGAATGCAGCAAATGAGATAGGACTGGATGTAAAGAGACAAATAACAATGGAGACTAAGGATGATGCAACTTATAACGCCCTGCTTAAATCCCTGGCTTGGCCATGGAAGAGACATGGGTATGGAGGCAGAGCAAGAAACCCGAAGGTGGGGAGGAGTGGGAAGTCAGGCAGGCTGTCAGCCAGTGCCAACCTGCTAGACACTGCTTCCTATATAGTTTCGCCATTACAAGCCGATTAATTACAGTAATTGTAGTTGTGGCAGGAAACCGGAGCACCCTGAGGAAACCCACGTAACACAGAGTAAGAACATACAAACGCCACACAGAAAGGCACCCATGATGTGCATTTAACTGCCTTGGGCAGGACTGTCTGTGAAGTAGAGATGTGACCACTATGCCACAAATCAACAAGAGAGACAATACAAAGTACATACTACAAATGAGACGAAAAGATAATGGATACCCACAATCACAAACCAACATTATCAGTGAATTCCATTTTTAAATTAGGTCACGTCACCTAAAAATGGAATTCATCCATAACACTGGTCACGAAAGCCTTCGAATTAAAATTATTATCGGTGTTAATCTGTAATACACATTTGTTATATGGAAAACAAAATGCAATGTTTTTACCCACTGGAGGTTAACCCATAATTATTCACAGAATCGATTTCTGTAAGATATGGTTTATTATACATGCTTTTTTACAGCTGATGAATACTTTCAAGTAATGCACAACTAATTTTACATCTATAGCCCAAATGTCAATAGGAATTAAGAAGTTGTATGAAGTGCGCCACACCAGTGAAGCATCATTAACAAACGGATTTCTAATGAATTATAAACCAGCAACATATTACAATGATGCCAATTACTTTCACAATTGACTGCCTTCATTAATGCCTAAGCATATTTAACCACAGTATAATTGCTGCAAATAGCCGTGTAGATTGTATTGGCAAAACTCCTCTGTTGGGTCTTGGAAAACGGGCTGTTAAGGAGATGCACTATAGTGTGTAAGCCATAGACGTAGAAATCCACAACCATTACGGTCACATGCTATACTAGTTGTAATTTCCTTAATAATTCATCGAAAACCCTGCAAAATGATACGTTTACAATATCGTGTTGATTTTGTGTCTGGGAAACTCATGCATTGTTCATCAAGATATAATTTGCCTAAATTACTGAAGCGCTGCAAAATTGAAGAGGCTATTATTTTTCTGGCATGAGGTCCCACAGTGGCACACTCTATAATCTACAGCCCAGCTAACAATCCATAATTTAAAACAGGAAAGGGTAATTGCCTAATATAACAATTTTTAACACTTTTATAAATCCACTGCTAGATGTAGGCCTTCGCAAACTATATCAGTCATGAGCATTATTTCATCATACTTCATCACGCTCGCTGGTCAGTATGGGATAGTCAATGAGGTGCCCAGGACCGATTCATAAATCATTCTCTATCGATGTTAGCTTTGTAAAAATAGTAAAATTGATTTTTTTTTTGCTCAGATGAACACTGTGAGGCTGTACTCATCTCCTGTGTAAAGCCCAATTTACAGGAGTACAAAGTTCACAGCAAAGTCCAATGGAAGGGGAGTCTTCCCATAGGACAACCACTCGCAACTGACACACTAAGGCTGTCATTTTCACTTTTTTCTTTGATGGGCCATATCATCCACCAAACAGGATTTGAACTCGCAACCTACCGATTAGGAGCCGTTCAGGCTACGGCCGAGCCATTTTGCCCGATACTGGCAATGGTTATAAATCAAACCAGGTCGCCATGCGCATTGTGTCTAGCGCTAAGCATCGCTCCATTAGTCATCTGAAACTTTGACCTGTTGACAAAGAAATGCGCACAGGAGCAATCTTAGTTGCAAAGAGACACAGACCACACCTGCAGATATTGCACGGTGCGAATCGGCAGGGCTCTCCGTGATCAGTGGGGACACAGTTATGACCGACTGTGCAGGCAGCACATTTGAAAGAAAAGCATTGCTTCACCCATGACCTAAGCAGCGACCAATAACCGAGGTGAATCCATTGGACAATTTATTGTGTGGATTTTTTCTGTTTTAGTTTGTGGGATGCTCCCTTGTAAGAAATGTACAACGCGGCCGCAAGACAGCGAGCAGGACAAATAAATCTAAATGTTTTCAAGGGCAATGTGCCAAAGCGACCAGCAGGAATTAAATTACAGTGGAAACTTGTTCTAAATTCATCCAATACCAATACTCTGTTGTGTCTACTCAAGTTTATTTATTTCACTGCCCGCTCTTTTCTAGTGGACTTGTAAATCTCTTGCAAGGGAGGCTCTCATAATACAAAAGGGCAAAATCTCAAAATCTCACATAAATCGCGTCTGATAACAGGACCGGCATTTCTGAAGTGCCCTATAGGTTGACCTCAGTTAAATGGACAAATAAAGGGTATAATGACGTGGGTTTTCACGACTCAATGCATGATTGCTTCGAAAGCTGCCTCTCGGGAGAGCCGCGTCGATCGCTCCCTCTCCTCTTCTCGCGACGTTTCGCCTCCTCACACATTCGAGGCATCACTGCGCCTGAGGACCCAGTGCCCCTTGCTCGTCACGACCGAGAGGGCAATGGTGCCGCCCCGCCGCACCTTCGCTCCCGCTCCGCTGGCATTCTGCCATACACCGCACAGCTGCTCTGCCACTGCACCTCGTTGCTGCCCGCTCTGCGACGCTGGACACCGCGAGGTTTCTCCGCTCCGCTTCGCCTCACTGTCGCTCGACCCATTACGCTGGACACCGCGAGGTCGCTCCTCTCTGCTGAGCTTCGTTCCTCTGCTCAGAGCCACTGGTATCTGTCAACCACGGCCGAGCGGGCTTCTCCCGCCGCCTCCGCCGCACCGCCTCCGCCGCGCCATCTCCGCCGCCTCCGCCGCGCCGCTTCCGCCGCCTCCGCCTCGCCGTCTCCACACGCCGCCGCACTCCACCATGCTGTCTCCTTCTCGCTGTCCCCGCAGCTGTACTCCGCCATGCTGCTCTGCCTTGCTGCCTCCACAGTCGCCCGCCCCGCGGCTCTGTCTCCCAAGCCACCGGGACCCCGCTCGCCTCGCGCTCCCGGCGTGATCTCACATCCCACTTCTGACACAAACTGTGAGGGCGCACCAACGGGCCGGCTCCCTCACCACCAGTCGGCTCACCCACCGGCACTCTCTCGAGGGTCTCGGCGGCACGCGCGAAATGGGGGTGACGCCATCTTCTCACCGCACGCGTGGCAGCCACACCAGCGAGAGGACGGGAGACTTCTCTCTTTAAGCGGCTTTATTAACGCGACCCACACAACTAGGCAGGGTGGCGCAGTGGTAACATCTGCGCCTCACAGAAAGAATGCTCTTGCCCGAGCAGGTTCGATTCCCGCCTTGGGCACCTTTCTGTATGGAGTTTGTATATTCTCCCCCTGTTCTGTGTGGGTTTCCTCCGGGCTCTCCGGTTTCCTCTCACAACGTAACAAAATACTCATCTCATCTCATTGTCTGAAACCGCTTAGTCCTATACAGGGTCACGGTGAAGCCGGAGCCTATCCCGGCAGACACAGGGCGCAAGGCAAGGATATACCGACGATGGGACGCCAGTCCATCGCCGAACAAAATACTCATTAATTAATTTACCGATGACATCCTAATATATAGGAAGCAGTGTGTGGCAATATGGCGCCGGCAAACCGCCTGCCTGCCTCCTCCTCCACCTCTCTCTGCTCTCCTCGCGCCTCTGAGTCGTTCTCTATCGAATAAATATCTTCGACAGTGAATGAATATGTGCGCGTTATAAATGTACAATTATTAGTATTATTACTATAACACGCCTAACCCGAACAGCAACAAAATAACACAACGGTAACATAACACTACATCCCGCGCTTCGCGTGCTAACGATTCGCCTGACCCTACATGACGGCCGCTCAGCTGACAGCTTCCCACATGACTCTGATCCTCTTCGCTTCCGCACGTCCCCTTAAACACCTAACTCCCAGGTCCTGTCCGATGTCACCCCCAGCACGTGATGTTTACAATCTCGGGGCAAGGTCATCCAACTTTTTACCACCAGTCAGATCGTCTGTCCTCACGCTTGGACAAGTCAACCCACCTCTCTCCAGCTCTATCCTGCGCCCAGTTCAATTGACCTGCAGTAACCTGGAGAACGACCTCACCCCACCCCAGCGCGAGCGTCATCACGTACCCAGCCTGGCACGGCGCGAGGCTTGACACCACAGTTGTCAATTCACATATTCACTCAAATATCCAATGAAATGCTAATGAAACACCCAGGCGGAATATCGAAACAACACGGACGCCAGCAGATGTTAACATCGGTAGATCGCACCTGAAGGCATTCAGTTTGCAATAGAATAGAATACAAGACTTTACCCTTGTCTCTGGCAAGGGGAGTGTGTGAAAATTCCATTTAAAAAAACATCCCTTTGTGCTACGGTTTAAAATGAGATCACTTCTTTCGATGATTGAACGGGGTTCAATTCCCGGCTCGGGTGCCGCTATATGAGCGGAGTTTGCAAGTTGTCTAAAAACGTGTCCGCGTAGGTTTTCGGCAGGTACTCCGGTTTCCTCACACAATCCACCGACACACTGGATTGTGCGTCACAAACCTGTGTACTGACACCGCTACATCGGCACAAAGTGACACCGCGACATCGGCACAAAGTGACACCGCGACATCAGTACAAAGTGTCACCCCCACATCGCCACAAAGTGACACACCCACACCGGCACAAAGTGACACCTACACCGGCACAAAGTGACCCCTACATCGGTACAAAGTGACCCCTACATCGGTACAAAGTGACCCCTACATCGGTACAAAGTGACTCCTACATCGGTACAAAGTGACCCCTACATCGGTACAAAGTGACCCCCCTACATCAGTACAGTGACACCGCTACATCAGTACAAAGTGTCACCCCTACATCAGTACAAAGTGTCACCCCTACATCAGTACAAAGTGACCCCTACATCAGTACAAAGTGACACCGCTACATCAGTACAAAGTGTCACCGCTACATCAGTACAAAGTGTCACCGCTACATCAGTACAAAGTGACACCTACATCAGTACAAAGTGACACCTACATCAGTACAAAGTGACACCGCTACATCAGTACAAAGTGACACACCTACATCAGTACAAAGTGACCCCTACATCAGTACAAAGTGACCCCTACATCAGTA